>JAQZBX010033200.1:0-25496 GCA_029593785.1 Cabassous unicinctus | reverse complement strand
AAAAAAAAAAAGAATAAGAGCAAAATAAACCCAAAGAAAGAAGAAAGCAAGAATAGAGTGAAGAGCAGAAATTTATGAAATGGAAAATAAACATGGAGAGGATCAACTAAACCAAAATTGCTGTTCTGAAAAGAATAGTTAGATTTAAAACCATGGTCTATAGTAAGGAATTTGGCATCCAAATAGAGGTCTGGCCTTTGTCCTGGCTTCTGGTGGTGGTGGGGTAACCTCTAAATGTTTGTAATTTCTTCACTGATAAGAGTAACTTTGTAATCTTGGGCCATTCTGACTAGTTTATGCTAATGAAGTGGCTCAGGATGGGAGGCGGCCATGCCAGAAAAACCAACTATGTGATTAGAGGTTTGGGACTTTGAGCTGCAGATACCTGCCCAAACTCAGGGGAGAGGAGGGGCTGGTGATTGAGTTCAATCATTTAGTTAGGTGGCTAATGATTCAATCAATCATGCCTAGATACTTCTATTGAAGCCTCAGTAAAACTCTGGACACCCACTCGTGTGAGCTGGTTGGTAATAATCTATGTATTGTTGCACATCAGTGTGCCAGGAGAGTAATACATCCCGACTCCATGGGGAAAAGACAAGGGAAGCTTTTCATCTGAGACCCTCCCAGACCTTGCCTTATGTGTTTCTTCTTTTGGGTTGTTCTGATCTATAATCCCTTTGGCGATAATAAAATGTAATCATTATATGTAACACTTTCCTGAGTTCTGTGAGTTGTTCCATGAATTATCAAACCTGAAGGGGTAGTGGGAAACCCAAAATTTCTAGCCAGTTGGTCAGAAGTGAGGGTGGCCCTGGGAACCCCCCAACTTGTGACTAGTGTCATCTGGAGTGAGGGCAGTCTTGTGGAGACTGCCCTTAACCTGTGAAGTTTAGTCTAAGTCCAGGTGGTTAGTGTCAGAAGTCACTGTATGTGGTGAAAATGATCAAGACGTTGGGGAGCAGGTGTAGCTCAGTGGTTGAGTGCTTGCTTTGCTTGTACCAGGTCCCGGATTTATTTTGTGGTACCTCATTTAAAAAAAAAAAAATAGAAAATGATCAAGACATTAAGAGAGGAGGTGCTATTAACCAATATTAGGAGTGAAAGGAGACTATCACTACAGATGCCTCAGACATTAAAAGGATAGTAATTTTGATTTAATAAGCAACTTTATGAGGCAGGTTAGTACAGGGTAATAGAGGAGAAGATGAGCTACAACATGGCGGGCAGACAACATGGCTGCAAGACCTCGCTGGGACCTTGAGTTTAAACTCGAGGTCCCAGTTTCTCTTTCCTGGACCTCCCCTTGGCCCCGGATATTCCAAAAATGCCTCATCATTGTCTCCCACCATAGATGGGGTAACCAATAGCTGCTGGGGCCCATCCCCTTATAGTTAGAAAGGGGGTGGAATAATTAACAGTTTAAAAGGTACATGAGGCAGAGCACACTCTCTCTGCCTTGAAGAGCCGGCACCAAATCTTGGTGTGTATTTCCGTCTTTCCCTCCCATTTCTCAGAAAAGTCTGTTCTTTCCCCCATTTCCCAAATAAATTCTTTTTACTGGCCTAACTAAACTGGCGTGTTCATAAATTCATTTATGCATCCTAGCAAGAACCTAGATTCCCATATAAAAATAGAACTCACTAAAACCGACTCAAGAAAACATGGAAATCCTGAATAGTTCTATAATTGTTAAATAAACTGAATCTAAAGTAAAAAATTTCCAGAAAGAAAATGTCAGGACCAAATGTCTTCATTGGTGATTTCTTCCAAACACCAAGGAAGAAATAGTCAAATCTTCTGCCAATTCATACAGAGAAAAGAAAAAGAGGGAACACTTGAGACCAGCAAAACCTTGATATCAAAATCTAAGAGGATACTATAAGAAAGAAAAGTTACAGTGCAATTCCACTTATAAATATACCTGCAAAACTCTTAAACAAAATATTAGCCTACCAAATCCAGCAATATGTAAAAAGATGATTCATCATACCAAGTTAGATTTATACCAGGAATGCTAGATGGGTATAACTTTACAAAATTCAATGATGTAATTTACCACATTACCAGATTGAAAGAGAAAAATCATATTTCATCTCAAAAGAAGCAGAAAAAGAATTTAATAAAATCTAGCATCATTTCATGATAAAAATTCTTAGAAACCTAGAAATTGAAGGAGACTTCCTTAATCCTCTGAAGGGTAGCTACAAAAATGCCTACTGTACATGTCATACTTAATAGCAAAACATTACAAGCTTTTGAAATTAGAAATGAGTCAGACATGCCTGCCATCACTACATCCACCTCACATTGTAGTAAAGGTGTTCAGTATCACGAGAAAGAAAGAAAATTATAAAAATGGTGAAGAGATCAGAAAAGAAGGTACAAAATGGTAATTTTCACAGATTATATGATTGTTACATAGAAAATACCAAAGGATCCACACATTAATTATTAGGATAAGTTGGAGAGTTTGATAAGGTGACTGTATACAAAACTAAATTGTAGTTTTACATAATAAGCAATAAGGTTTAAGAAGAGAAAAATAAATAAAATTCTCAAAAGCATCAAAAATACGAATTACCCAGGAATGAACCCAACTAAAAGACGTGCAATACTTCTAAAGAGAAAATTATAAAAATTTAATGAAGGACATTAAAGGACACCTAAATGAATAGAGAACTGTGGCATGTTGATAGTCTGAAAGAACTCAATGTTGTTAAGATGTCAATCTTCCCTAATTTGGTTTATAGATTCAATGTAATTCTAATAAAAACTCCAGCAGGTTTTTGTGTGTATGTGTATATGGGGAAATTTACAAGCCGATATAAAGCGTATATGAAAGTGCAAAGGGCTAAAATTATCATGACCTCTTGAAGAAAAACAAGGTAGCAGGATTCGCTCTATCCGATATTAAGACTTAATAAAAAAGGATGAGATACTTAGACAAGTGGAACAAAATAGAGTCCAAAAAGAGGTCCAAGCATATATGGATGCCTAATATTTGGGAAGTAGCACTGCAAATCAGTGGGAATGGCTGGATTACTCAATAATCGATGCTGGGACATTGGTTATCCACATGGGCAAAAAAGAATGCGTACAAGTGCAGATGAAGCCTGAAAGGAAGGAACAGCGACTAAGGCAAAAAAAAATGTTCAGTAGAGAAAGCTTGGGAGCTTAAAGCGAAACTTTTTTACTACATATTTTCCCCATGTCTGACCCTGATAGTGCATGTTTTTTCTAGTTAGTCACTCTTTCCTTTTCATAATATTCTCCAGTTTTAACTCATATCTCTAAAATGAAGATAAATGCATGAGCAGATGAGAAGTTGGAACAACCTGGAACATCTTGTCTTTCCTCCTCTTGTGCCCAAATGCCTATACCATTCCACTTCATTCATGTACAAGATCAAGATCACTGAAGTAAATGCTGGACAGTGTCATCTACGCAGAATATCCTGGATTTGTATAATTTCTCATAATAACTCAACTACTCCCCCGAAGCAAGAAAAAGTAAGTTATACCAGTCATAGCTGTCAAACGTAATTCTGATTCCTGTTTAGTTCTGAACATCAAAAAGCTTTGAAAACTTGGCATTGCTCTTCCACTAACATAAGTGCACCTAGGTCATTGAAAGCCTAGGGCAGAATGCCTACATCTATTCCTTGGTACCACTGAGCTGATTTTGATTTGTTTACATCAGTCCCAGAGATCATTACTATCCTGCTGTATAATTGAATCATTTCGTATTAGCATTAAGCTTTCTCAAAATGAATTCACCAACAGAGTGGGCATTCGGCAATTACAATTATTTGTGTGTATATTTTCTTAGCAATTTTGCCTATGGAATGTTTGACTTACATTAGAAAGTATAGTCTCATTTTAATAGATTTTGCTAAATGCTCCTTTTCAATCTTCTCTTATCCATCCATCATAGGTATCAAAATAAAAAACCCAATTTTTGGAACGGATGAGTAAACATATGGCAACTTTTCTCTAAATTATTGTCCCAAATCTTTAATCTTTGCAGTCCTTTCATTTGGGATTTTTGTATCAAATTGTCATTGACCTTGCAAGTACCAGCTGTCCTCTTGAAATACAAGGTTGATAATGGCACACAGCAATGATAATAACAAACGGTAGTTCATATTTCTGCTAAATTGAGCTTTTATCGTCTGTTATTAGACCCAAAATATTCAGTAGATAGACAATATTAAAATATAATTCAAATGGCTGATATTTTCTTTTTGCTACCAAACAGGACATCTGGAATTGAAACTTGCATTTAATTAGGTTAGGCCTGGCATTGTGGTTAGGTGACTCTTTTAAACTGGAGATTTGAAGTTCTTACTTGGGGATATCAGATCTTTATCTAGGATGTAGGTATGTTTACCATGACTCTCATCTCTGCCTTAGACCGTAGAGCAAACTCAGAAAAACCTGGACCCTTTCATAATTCAGGATGAAAATTAGGCCAAATCAAGGACCCTGGCAACAGTAACTCAGCTAGTAAACCAAGTAAAAGAAACTCTGACAAACTAAGTTAAGCCCATTTTGATTATAAAAGAGAATGCTTCTCTATACTATCTTGAAACTCTAATCTTTGGTCAATTTCTGCTTTTAAAGGACATCCTTATATAGACCATCCCCTGGTCATTAAGAGGCATCCACACTGCCTTGAAAAGAATTTAAATTGTTATGGCATGTTATAGCATGAATATAAAGAGAAAAATACAAATATTTAGTTTTTTAAATTCCAAAATAGAAACACATTATGTGGTCCTTAATACAAGACCACTATGACCAGCCATTTTATTTCCAGAGCACCCTGACTTGTCAGCCACAGCTGTGGGCAGGCTGCATCACAGCTCAACCTCTCCTCTGCTTCACTCACTTCCTTCCCTCCTTTCCACAGGTTTGGACCCCAAAAGGGCACACCTAGTAAACATTCTGCACACAAACTCCTTTCAGAAACCAACCTGCAATAACGATAACTGAAAGAAAACAGAGACAGGTGGACAATGCAGACCCCAAAATATCTGATGAGAGTTTCTTGAGCAGGGAAAGAGGAAGACATGATGTGTAGGGTTGGAGAGTTGGGGTAGAAGATGACCGGAACATACTGTGCCTGCAAACCATCCCTTTTGTCTCCAAATGATCCTCCCTTCTCTCTTGTGCACAGGAGCCTTGTTAGCTACATTTATGGTTGCAGTCAAGAGAGGGTCCTTCATTGAGAACTGCCTATATACCTCCTATGGACCATCCTCTGTGCTCAACTGTAGACACCCCCTCTCCAATAGCCTAAGTTTCCAATAAGTTCCCCTAATTGCTGAAGGGTCTGTGACAGTAATAGTGTGAAAGGGACTTGACAGTGAGGAAAATCTACTTCTTGTTTCTGCCTTGAAAAATGTCACTTCCTTACTACAGGATCAATGACTCGCATGCTCAAAAGACTAACACTAAGGCTTTCTCCAGAGGTATTCCTGTCCAGAGAAAACCCATATAGTTTGGTCTGAATTAGGAAATAAATTTCTCCTGCTGGTTTTTGATACCTGCCACCAGAACATAAAAAACAGAAAGCAAAATGTGCATTTATTCTCCTATGTATTAGCATGCCTGATGACTTTGTGCCAGAATACATAAATATTATAAAGACAACTGTATTAAAAATGGTTCAAAAGACAGGAACACTTTATAGAGTAACAGGGAGAAAGGAAGGAAAGATTTCCTTCTATCAGAAAGTCCAATTAAGTCCTGCAGTTTACGTTAAAGATTATTAGGCTATATTACACAGTGTTTCTACTGTGAGAAAATTGCTTCTGAAGGAAAGAAGAGGAAGCAAAGGGAAATTTTAGTGGAAAATTCTTTTCATTTCAGCAAAGTGAAACAGATGGAGAAAGAATTTGTAAAGAGAATTTCTCATTGTAAAAATTTCATTTAGACTTTTTCATTGTTGTGTATCCCAAATCCTAGCTCAACTATTTTTGCTGTTAATTGAAAACAAAAAATCAGTTCATGTCCTAATGCAATCATGATAGTGGTGGTGGTGGTAATAAAGACAGGCATTTTTATGATAAGCAATATTTCTCTATGTGGCAGGCGTTATTCTAATTGAATAAGCAAGCACACCACCACCTTCTTTACACTTGTTCATGCATGGTTTTCCAGGCTTAATCTGGGGCAGTAGATGAATGAAGTACCTGATTTTCTATTTCAGTAAGCCAGTCTTAAATTTCACTAACGCCTCTGTGCTCCCCCAGAGAAAATGGTTTATTTGAATGTGATTAGTGGGTAGATAGCTATACCTATCCCACACAGAACTTACTCTAGGATAAACATATGATAATTTCTCAGAAAACCCTCATCAGTTTATTAATTATACCTGCACTCTTCTTTGGAAGCTGCTGGTTGTTTCAATTCAATTCAATAAGCAATTATTTGTACCTGTGATGTAAAAGTGATGTGAACAGAAAAAAGACAAGGGAGATGCATTCTTGCTGTCAAGGGACTCACAATCTGCTTCAGAGAGACAATACATAATACATAAACATACATACACATATGACAATACATAAACATATGAAATGGGCAGTGGACAATCCTAGACGGTAGCATTCAGTTTCACAATACTTTGTGTTCTGGCAAGAGGGAGACCATC
This sequence comes from Cabassous unicinctus, assembly GCA_029593785.1. Lineage (NCBI taxonomy): Eukaryota > Metazoa > Chordata > Mammalia > Cingulata > Chlamyphoridae > Cabassous > Cabassous unicinctus. Next base: position 18,839 of record JAQZBX010033200.1, on the reverse strand, counting down.
GAGAACTAGACCCAGAGGGGAGAATGGAGTGATAGGGCTTGTTGGCACCAAGGATGGGGAAATGGAAGACCTATTGCTGGGTGCTCCAGTAGGAGAAACCATTCACAATGAGATCTGCATGGTTAGAGCACAGAATTTGCCCTTTGTGCAAGGATGAATAACTTTTGCTGGGAATTCAAACTCTTCAGGACACAGGATAACCGAACAGATAACTAAGGACAACAATTGGCATATTAATTATTGATAATTCAAAAACAATAAGAGAAAATGTAATATGAGTTTATTCCAAAATTTAAGGGAAAAATATAAACCCAGACTAACCTTTTGTGTTGGAATAACTTAATAATATTTTAATTAGCCAAGATGTTGAAGTAAATTTTTTAAGTTATTTTTGTTTCTGCTAAATAAAGAGTCAACAATGTTTAGATGCATAGGCAGTTAGTTGCCCCCCTCCTTTAGTCTCCTCTAGTATTTTACGCATACCTCTTTTTACGCACTCATTCCATTGCAGAGTAGAAGCTTTTGTAATTGACTTCCAATGAACCTAGATGCCAGAACAGGTGATGCCTCCTATTACTTCTGTAAAACATGCAGACTGATGCTCATGGCTGCTTAAGGCTTCTACTCCCCAATATGTCCTCATACTCTTTGCACTAGTTGAGGTGTTTTCTTGTCAGGAGTCATTTGGGCTAGTTCCCAAGGACTTTTTTTTTTTTTAACAATTTATTGAAGTATATCATTCATACATGAACATACATAAACAATAAGTGTTCAGTAAACATTGTGAACTTACAAAACAAACATGCATAACATCACACAGGGCTCCCACACATCACCCCCTCCCAAACACCCTGCATTGTTGTGAAACATTTGCCAACAAATCATGAAAGAGCATCGTCAAAGTATTACTACCAACTATAGTCCATATCTTCCACCCCTATACATTTTTTTAAGGATTTATTTATTTATTTACTGTTATCCATTTTTACACCCCCCCTCCCCATTTTTGCTGTTTCTGTGTCCATTTGCTGGGCAACTCTCTGTGTCCGTTTCCTGCCCTCTCTTCTCATCCTTTTCCTCCTGTCTTCCCTGGGACTCCATCCTCGCAACCTCTGATGTGGGAGAGAGGCTGCCTACCACCTGCACCACCTTAGTTCCTGGTTTTTTGGTGCATCTTGTCTTGGCTCTCCCTTGTGTCACTCTTCTGTTATGCCATCATCTTGCTGCGTGGCTAGCGGGGCCTGGTGGCCCAAGTGCCTTCTATATTTTTTTTTTAATTTTTACTGGGAGGTCCCGGGTATCAAACCCAGATCCCTCCATATGGGAGACAGACGCCCAACCACCCGAGCCACATCCGTCCCCCTGCTGTATCTCTTAAGGTTGACCAAAGATACCCAAAGTTACAGTCTTTTCCCATACAGGATGGTCATATAATAAATCAGGCTTAGTTTATCACCAGCATTCGAAAAACCAGATCTAGGAAGAAAAACTAGATCTGGGGACACATGCATGGTTTCTACTATATGAATGTTTAGCCTACCCTGATTTTCACAAAATCAAGACAGCGAGAATATTCGCACTCCTAAGGACTTTTAATTCACCTGTACTTGTTACTGGAAGCGTGTATTTCACATAAGTATTATATAAACTAATGAAATGTAGATATAAAAGGAGTCATTTATATTTAAAAATTGAAAGATTTAGAAACTATTAATAAAGCCAAACCATGAAAAAATCCTGTTGAAATAAGTGTAATTGACACAACTGTAAAAAAAATTGAGAAAAGGAATCTGACAGAATTCTCCACTCAGATTAATGCAAGTATCTTTAAATTCTTGCTCCACTTTAAAGAATCTGAAATCAGATGTGATTATATACCCACAGATGGGTTCATAACTTTGTGACTCTACATAAAAATATTGGTGAATGAAAGTTCATTTATTTGTATTAAGTGAGAAAAATTATAGTATGTGTGTATCATACTCAATTTTCTTTCTATTAACTGACCAACTACCAGTCCCAATTAGAAATAAGATGAGATCTACTATATTGTGGTTATTGGTTTTCAAGTTCTTGTGTGACTGAGGCAGCCACTTGAGGTGACCAGTCCTGAACTGAGTGGGTGGTCCCCATGCCAGAACACCTGGAGGCAGAAGACTAGACTTTCCAGTGGACTGCAGAGGACCAAGACAATCAACATCATTAACTAGTAAAAGTTCACAATAAAAATTTTTTCATATAAAAGCATTAAATAAAATTACCATGCGTTGTCACCATTTTTGTAGGACAATTTTAATCCTCTAAAAAGTAGGAAGGTTGGCTAATGGACTTTCCTTTAAATTGGTTAAATTTAGTGTTATTCAGAATTCACTACATTGTCCTTGTTTTGCCCATTTTCCTCAGCTACATTAAACCTCCATTATAGTCTGTGGTGATTCAAACACTGGCACTTTTTAGCTCCTGATAATGATGGTTGTTTAATGCAGTTTTTGTATAACTTGAGTAATGTGTAGTCTCATTTTCAAAGGAAAGGCATTCTCACAAACTTCCCTCCCCCATGATTTCTTACGTCATTTCATTATAATGCAAAATAAATGTGCACATATTTTATTTGAATGTAAAAGAAATATGTGCTCCCAGCTCCTATACAACTACAAAACAAAAGCAAAATTACAAATTAAATACTAACAAAACTGCAAAACCATTATAAATCAAATTAACAGCATTAATGTAATGGAATGCATAATGTCGTTTTACTGGAACTACATTGCTGATAAGGATGCAGCCTCAGGTCAAATTCTGCAAATAATTATTTTTTTATATTTTGACTTCAACAATTGTAATGAAAGAAAAAATAATGTGTGTTCTCATAAGTATGATTTTGTTTCCTAGTTCAGGATAATCAATCAGTCTTCATATAGAATCAAAACCCTTCCAGTGAATAATGGTCCTTGAATAATTTTCATGAAGTGTCAACTCTGTAAACTTGTTTATTTCAAGATAAATTTAACATTGTGGCTTTTAAAATATCTGTATACAGGTATTTAATCCAATCACTAAAATAATGAATACTTCATAGTATGTTTATTGCTAATGAATTATTCCTATTTAGTGTCTGAGCAATATACCTACTTGCAAAATAAGTATGATGCCAGGTGTTTGTTTGTTTTTTCCTTTGTAAATTCTGCATGCCTATGAACACAGCAATTTAAATCCAGCCCCAGCTTGGTTTCTGCAAACAGCAGGGTCTTGATGGGGGCAGTCCTGTCCTCTATAACCTAACATTAAAATAGTTTTAGTTGCTTAGTTGATAAACAAAAGTGCCCAGCTTGTTTTGAATCGAAAATGAAGCCTGAAACTGTTAAGAATTGACAAATGATTGTGGTTACTGAAACACTGCACAAAGATCCTTTTTCTTACTTTTCCAGTATATTAAGAATAACCAAAAATTAATAATCTGAAATTACTGAAACTCGCTAGACTGACCTTACCCTTGTTTATGGTTATTTCAAGACCAGGCTCACCCTTGTGTGTACTTACCACCCTCCCCTGTTTGAATCCATCAAAACCCCTGCTCCGCTTGTTCCAGGAAGGTGGATTTGAGACCCCTGTCTCCTGTCCTGCCGGTGGTAATAAACCTGCTTTCTCTCATGACCATCTAGGTGTGGACTCCAGTTCATCTGCTCCAGGCAAGAACCCAGAGGACCCCTGTGGGGTTTCCTTCACCTGCACCATCATATTCCATGTCATATTCCACATGACGACCCAATTCTGTCTTCTTCTGACTGCAAAACCTTTGGTCAGTGAGTACTCCATGATGCAATTTGATGCAAACAGACCGTAAATATAGACACAAGCTCAGGCATTAGGATTACATGGTGAGAATCAGTTACAAGGTGGTCATTGCTTTTAGTTGAAGTGAAATTCACATAACATAAAATTAACCATTTTAAAGTGTACAATTCAGTGCCATTTAGTACATTCACAGTGTTGTACAACTACCGTCTCTATCAAGTCCCAAAACATTTTCATCACCCTAAAAGAAATCCTGTACCCATTAGGCAGTCACTCCCCATTGTATTCCAACCCCACCCTCAAACCCTGGCAACCACCAGTCAGCTTTCTTTCTCTATGGATTTACCAATTCTAGATATTTCATACAAATGCAATCTTTCTGTATGTAGCCTTTGTGTCACTTGGCATAATGTTTTCGAGGTTCATCCATGTTTTAGCACACATCAATACTTCATTTCTTTTATGTTGTTGGAAAGTGACTGTCCAGCCACACACACCATTTCTCAGTTCACCTTGCATCTAGGTGAACTGTGAGAGTGTAACGTAAGTGGAAGTGCTCTCTGACACTCCTGGGCCAGGGCTTTAGGGAAACATTGTACCTTTTCCACCTTCTCTTTCCCCTTCTGTCAGCTAGATTCAGATGACATTCACGAGACGCTGTGGCATGAGTCAGCAATTTTTTTCTGTAAAAGACCAGACAGTAAATATTTTAGGTTTTGGAGGTTATAACGCCTTTGTTACAACTACTCAACTTTGCCACTGTAACACGAAAGCAGCCATACCCAATATGCAAATGAATGGGTATAGCTGTGTTCCAATAAAATTTTACTTACAAAAATGGGCGGCAAGCTATATTTGTCCACAGGCTGTGGACCAACCATTGCTGCAGAGTGTGGCGGAGCCACAATATTGAAGGACTATCACTTCTTGGATGAGAGTCTCCTTACAAACAGGAAACCCACGTTGGACAGCTTTTTGAGTGAGGAATTTCTATTTAGTTTGAGTTAATGTATGTAATTTTGGATCTATTTGTTGCAGCAACTAGTGTCATCCTAACAAAAATTGGTAGTCAGCAATAGCTGACTAATACATAAAGAAATCATAACCTTGGCCCAAAACCCAAATGACTATTTGAGCCTTTAAAAAGAATGTCATGCCCCTAAAATTGTGTGAAGAGAAAGAAGACTATGAAAGCTGAACAACCCCTAAGGATGGCATACTTTCTAATATTTATTTGAGATGTGCTCATGGAGGATAATAGACAGGTAAGGGCCTCTGGGAAAATGGAGCCCAAGGCCATGGAAAACTGTAAACAAGGGAGTTTTTCCTGGAGAGCAGAACCAGGGTCTGCTAAGAAATTTCTCCTTTTCCCAAGATAGGGGCTCTTCCCAATGCCTCCCCAGTAGGATTCCAGCATTGCTATGGACCTGTGATTGCTTTGTGTTTCCCATTCTTTCTTTATCCAAATGAATGCTTTAACTGCGTATGTGCTGTGCCTGCTCCCCATTGCATATTTTCTTTTTACTTTATAGATTGCCAGACCAAAAGAAGACCCTTCAGACTGGTGAAGGGGACTATGTATCACCAAGAGATCATGGAGTTTGAGCTGGCTGCAGAAAGTGGACAGTGCTTTTGCCTAATTCCCTTGGGGAAGGATAAGTGTGCAAAGAAGTATGAGTACAGATATTTAGTGCTCAGAGGCAGCCTGTGGCAGAGAGAGCTAGTTGAAGACAAAAGTTTGAGCCTCCACTTCCTGAATATGGATTTGTCCCTGGAAGGGGACACTTCCCAGACTCCATCACATCAAGATGTGACTAGGTGCCTACTTCTCACTAAAGGAACACTTGCAAAAATGATGCGCCATTTCTGCGCCAGGGCTTCTTAACCCCCTCTTTCTCCCTTTGTTGGCTAAATGCAGATGATAATGATGAGGACTTAGAGGATGATGGAACCACGAGTTAGGAAAAGCTCCCTGCTTCTCAGGAACCTTGTTTTGTATTGGCCTATGAAGTAAATTTCTATTTGTATTTAAGCCATTTTACATTTTTAGATCTATTTTTTATAGTGCCTGCTGTTACCTTAACTAATACAGAGATTAGAGTAGTGCTAAGCATTTATTATTGGATTAAATGAGATAAAGCACTTAGAGCAGTATTGGCCTATAAGCTGTTTGGTAAGTTTACATTCATTCTATTTCTCAGTACAGCAATTAAACCCTATTTTCTTTTCTGCTAGTTCACCTCTGCTTGCTTTTCCCCCCTAGTATATGTGGCAGAGAATATTCGCTCCTTTCTGTCTTCCTTAAAGGGATCCTCCCTATCCAAGTAAGAATTCACTAAATGCTTATAAAATCTAGCACTGGGCATTTGCTTTTGTCTCTGGAATTCATCCAGAACATATCCCAGTATACTCATTCCCATGCACAAATCTTTATTGTTATCTTTCCCCATTTTACAACCTCTATTGGGCACTACATAGTTCCACTTCTGATTTTTACTTCAAATTCTAACCTTTCTTTCTGGACTTGCAATATACCTTTTGGGCACAGGGATGATATTTGCCCTCTGGCACCATATACCTCCACAACTGACTCTGTCCAGTACTCTAGCCCAACACCCCATTTCCATTTTGAGCCCCTCTGGAAAAGGATTTGGTGTCTCCATGAACTTAAAAAGTGGCTCCCTCCTACCTTTAGGTGAAGACTGATAGATCAGGGACATTATGCAGCTTCATGGATCATGGCTTTGTCCAGGTAATGCAGGAGCACACTTGACCCAGTGCTACATCTGTGCAAATGGATAACCACCCTCCATTGAGCTGCATGTTGGAAAACCTGTCAAGATAACAAGGGCCTAACGGAGTCCTTTATTCATCACCAAAACTCTCCTTTACCCTTGGCCTCTCCTGCTTGAAGATGTTAGCCACTTGAGGGCAGGACCTTTGGCTTGTTAACTTCTATATTCTCTGTATTCAAATATTTATGTGCAAAGCCCTTTACTAGGTACTGAGATCTAGTACTAGTGACTGAAGATCCATGCCCTTCATATCCTCTTCTTTACCTTGAAATTCTGCCACTAGCAATGCTGGGACCTTCTTTAAGTATTCACTTCACCCCCTCCCCATTCACTAAAACCTATATAAGTTTGCAATAAATTAAGAGGCAGGGAACCTGCTTGTGTATAGTGGGTTCAGGTGTGATCTGAACCTTAGGTTCAGCACCTGAGTTCCAGCAAAGCAGACTTATTCATTCATTGCCCAAAACCAAGGTCTTCTGCAACTTCAAAGGCACCAGTTGTGGTGGAGGTCCCTCAGACCCTTCTACCAACTCCCACAAACACCTTGGATTTCTGTTAGACTTACTGTGGCCTCTTAAGATTGCCATTTGAGACAACTAATGACTCTTATTAATATCTTTAAAGACCATCTCTGTGAAACCTTGGGCTTAAGAAAGTAAGACTTTCAGGAAATCTACAACTTTGGGCAGAACAGAAAGAATAATAAGTGATGACAGCTTCACAGAAACATCTCAACCAGTCCAGGTATTTGATATTATTCAGCTGGTCTAACATCCTCCAATGATTCATAAATAGCATTTTCCATAACTTCTCTGGATAGGAAGGGTTTTGTTTTTGTTTTTGTTTTTGTTTTATCCATATGATTCCCCAATGAACTCTTGGTTCCTAGGCTGTTTACTATAGTGCCACCTCCTGGTCAAATCTGAGAAATGTGGATTAAGAAGTTTGGTGGTATAGTAACTGGGTCATCATATTTTGTTGAAATAAGATGGTTCAATAATGTCAGAGAAAGAGACTCCAATATTAATAAAAAGTCAAGAACTCCCAATAATTCCAAGGTTTTTCTGGTTGAAGCTGATTTTGGGGGGTTTTCTGGTCATTAATCTCTCATTTCTCTCATCTCAACATGTAGTCTCCAGATGAGCCGCAGCAGCATCTAGGAACTTGCTAGAAATTCACATTCTCAGCCCCCACCTCAGAAGTATTGAATCAGAAACTCTAGTGGCCCAGAAATCTATGTTTTAACAAGCTCTCTAGGTGATTCTGATACGTGTTCAAATTATGGAACCATTGCCTTAACCTGTTTATACTATGATTTCTTCATGTGTGGAAAGGATTTTCTTGGTTCCTAGACATCACAGTTTTTGAAGCTTTTATTCATCTCAAGCTCAAATCCTGCCTACTCAGAACTAGCCTCACTCTTCATTAACCTTGGTGATACCTCAAATATCACTGGAGAAAAGCATATTCTTTTTCAGAAGCAGGTTCAAACTCTGTTTCTCCCAAAAACTGACTCCAGCCTCCGCCATTTACTCTGTGTGAGAACAAATGCTATTAGGGATCATAGCTGCCCTTAAAACATGTGGGTCCTCTCCTATGAAACTCCAGACCATCATGAATAATTGAGGCAAACCTGTAAACTCAGTTCATACAGTGGAAATGGACTAATTTATGCTAATATGTGTATTATATGCTGGACAAACAGACCTGCCTGACTTTACTCTGAAAACCAGAATGTCAGTGGACAGAAGTAAGACCCAACCCCAGGAAATCCTCTGACACCAGTGCATTTAATGAAGAAGATGTGCCTGGGCAACAGTGCCTAGAAGAAATCCAGTTCTATCTAAACCAAATAGGTATGGGCATAGAAACATTTAAAATTTTTAATGCAAGCCACCAGGATTTTTAGGGGCCCCTCATTTGATTTGAAACCCTCCACCACACCTCTCCCTACCACATGTGTCATGGGTCGAAGAACCACTGGACTCCTCACAAATTCAAATGCCCCAAAACATCGTCACCCTAATTTTTTTTCCCTAGTCACAACACCATCCTAAGGATGGGGAACCCTCTCTGCAAAAATGACACATTAATTTTTCTGCATTTCTACCCCCCCAACCAACACCCCTGACCCCACACAGACACCACCATTGCTATTTTCTTCAGTTTCTATCTCTGGCGACCCATTACCTGCATCACACCCCTGGATCTGTGTTTGTCTTCTTGGTGCTAGTTTATTTTGCAAATATTGGTTGAACCCCTAATATGTACCTGACATTGAGGATATAACGTTAAAGGTAATTAAATCTTCTTAATACCCCACCCCAGTTTTGAGCCCATTTATTGAGAATTTATTATGTGCCAGGCTCTAGGTTGTTAGATTAATATATATTTTCTCACTTAATGTATAAGGTATGTAAAGTTAGTGTCATTATTTTACAGAGAAGGCAAATAAGGCACAGATAAGAAAAGCAATTTTCCCAAGGTCACCCAGTTAATAACTGGAGAGCCCCAGATTCCAACTGAAGTCAATATTTGTAAGCTCCATAATATACCTTGTTGGTTGCTCTTACAAAACTGTTCCAGTCCTCAGTAATGGGAATTAAAGCTCAGTTTGTCTTTCCAGAATAGTGACTACCCAGCCACCCATCATGAGCTTATTAAGTGGGCTCAACTTAGCTATATACCCAAGCATTAGATGAGTACCAAGAGCCCAGGAGTGGGAAGTGGCTTAAATGGCTGGAAATGTTTAGACTAAGTCTTATATCATCTCTTCTGATTTTAAAAACTCAACTAATTTTGTTTTCCAGCTTCTGTTTGACTGTACACCTTCTGCAACCCCTTTGAGTAGTCTAATTTAGCTGGGTCCAGCATTTTCCCTCAGATCTTGGCATTTGTCCTCAGACACTTTGCAATGTGACTGTGGAAAAGTCACATTTTCAGACCTCTTACCTCAGTCCCGTGGGAGGGCTAATATGGTCAGGTATTTGAACAGCATCCCCACCAGGGAAGACACTGATTAGATGGAAAATTTATATAGTTTATAATTTCTAAAATGTAGATTGCATCGGAAAACTCTGAGCTACTTCAACTTTGCTTGAATTCCTTCTATGGCAGTCATATCAAGTAATCCTCCTAGGCAGCTTTATGCAACGAACGTGGAAATGTTGGATAGTTCCTCTTTGGACAGGGCTTCCTTACATTGGTTCTCCCAAATTGGTTCCCTGTTTTTATTTTTATTGTTTGCTTATTTGTTTTACCCTTTGGATCTTTATCAGTCAGCATTCTCCAGAGAAACAGAACCAATTGGATATAAGGAGGGAGAGAGAGACAGAGAGAGAGAGAGAGAGATTTATTTTAAGGAATTGACTCATGTGATTGTGGGGGCTGGCAAGTTCGAAATTTGTGGGGCAGGCTGGTGGGTTGGAAACTCAGGCAGGAATTGATGTTGCAGTCTTAGCCCCAAATCCATTTTATAGATGTTAGCCACGTCTACAAAATACTTTCACAGCAACATCTAGATTAGTGTTTGATTAAATAGCTGGGTACGATAGCCTAGCCAAGTTGACAAACAAAAAATTAACCATAGCTGGGTCATTCAGAACAAATCTATTCCTTTTTCCATAGCACTGTAACTCAAATATTTTTCCCAATCTGCCATGTTCCTTGCTATGCTAAATCACCCCCTCAGCCTCAGTTCTTATCTGGCTAAACATCCCTAGCCAATTCAATTTTTCTTATATGTCAGGGTCTCCAGGTGAGTCACTATTTGGATCCTCTAAATAACTTCTAATTTGTCTAAATCTCTAAAGTATGGCATCTAGAATGGCACACAGTCTTCTAGGACTTCAAAACACAAATTTCTTTAAAAATGATTTTGAAATATTTCAGACAAACAAAATTCATAAAGAATACCATAACAAACACCCATGTACCTATCACCAAGTTTAAACAGAATACTACCAAATATACAAAGCCTCCTATGTATCCTCCTTTTCCTATGCCCCAGAGGTAATCTCTATACTGATTTGGTGTTTATCATTCCAATGTGGTTTTTTGCCACCGATGACCCAATTTTAATTATCCTTTATGCTGGCCATGCCATCTCAAGCTGATAGCTATCAGCCTTGTTTTAATAAATCTTCCATAAAAGAGTTATGTAAGCAATAGCTCTTAATCTTAACTTTTGCAGCTTTTAATTATCATTCCTCTAAATAAAATTTTTTATGTTTAACTTAAATTCTTATGGTTATCATTTAAGATAATTAAATCCGGTGCTGACAACAGCAGAAATGAAGAACACTTGTTCTGTTTCTTCTGATGTATTGCTTTCATATAATTTGAAGACACATTTTAAATCTTCCATGCAAATATCTCTTCATCAATCTAGGTAGGTACTTAATATGACCATTTCATATTTTCTTTTCAGGAAGTTTGAGCCCTGAAAACTGTAATCACCTGGCATTATTACAGGTGATATTAGCTTGGAAGCGTGAGCCTCTCTCGGGAAGATTAAAATTTTCCCCATATCTCTGTGGTCCTGGAATCCATGAACAGGTTAATCTCCAAGCTGGATCTAGCAGATATCTATGTGAGCTTTCCTGAGGAGCCTTAGGTGATTGCACAGATAACATATTATCTGTTAGGAACTGACTAAATTTTCCCTGTATTTACGGACTGTTGATTCTACTGAAATCTCAAACTCCTCAAAGGACTTCATCAATAAAATAGAATACCTAAAGAAGTGAAAAGCAGCTCAAGATCTGCCTTTAACACTGCTGCTTCAAGGACATTCTGATATATATTTTAGAAGCAAGTATTCTCAGTTTTCTGCTGCTGAAAATAGACCCTTCAATGCAATGCTCTTTGGTTTAGATACTGTTGCCATATATTGAATTAAAACTAATTCTAAAAGTGGTTTTCTATATATTTGAAAAATGGTTTTAGTCTCTGTTACCAAATGAATTTTATCTTTATTAGCCAGAAGGCAATAAGCAAATCACTTTTGGAAGATTATACAAAAAGAAAGGAGTTAATTATAGATTATGCCCTTGAGAAAGATTGTATCTGAACCTTTAATATGAAATAACCTGGAAAATGTACAAATCTCTGTAGTCATCAAAATGGAATGCTAATCAAATGGATTATATAGCTTCAATATTAGTAATAAAGTTTTGCCCTTTATTTGTCCAAAAGAGAAGGCTATGAATCAGAATAAAGCATTTCTGGAATAAATGGATTAAATTACAGGATCCCCAAATTCAAATAACATAAGTTGAATAATCATGAGCTTTCCCTTTTTGGGGGAAAGTTATTAAAATGCAAAAAAACAAATAACCAACTCCCATGTATTTATCATCAAAAAATACCAAATGCTATTAACGTTTTAACATTTTTACTTCAGTTTTTAACATTTAATAAAGGAAATAAAATATTTCAAATGAAATTAAAATTCCTTTTGCCTCCCTCCCCAGACCTAGTCTCCTCATTTCCTTATCAGAACTCCTACTTCACTGATCATGAATATGATGTGTATCCTTTAGTCTGTTTTAATGCCTCCTATATATATTTGCTATTTGTGTTTAATTTACCTAAGTACTTTCATATAATATATATCATTTCTGATTTTTTCCACCCTATTATTGAGTACTAGCTATGTTGATTAATATATATCTAAGTCATTCATTTTTAATTGCTATTCAGTATTTTATTTCATAACACAATTTACTTAGTCCTTCCCCTCTTGATGGAAAGGTAGGTTGTTTCCAATATTTTGCTATTTTTAACACAGCTGCAGTTGACATCTTTTACAGTCCTCTTGTGCACATGTGCTGGAGTTTCTCCATAAATATATACTGTGAGGTGGGTACATTTTAAGTAATACTAGATATTACCAAAATACTCTCTACACAAGTTGTACCAATTAAACAACTCAACCACAGAGGATTCTTGTTTCTCTCCATCCTCTTCAGCACATGGTATCAATGTGGAGAGGCTTTGTCATTCTTTCAGGCTCCCCAAAACCCTAGAACATTCTTTCTATATTTGGAAAATCTTCAAATTATGAGTCCCTACCTCCCACTATAGCCACTCTCTTTCCCACCCTCCCTAAGCATACAGGCTTAAGCATATCTGGCTTTATCAATCAGATTCACTGAACCAGATTATCAATGTCAAGCTAGTGACTTTTAATAGGAAACAGCCTATCCCTTGGAATCCATTCTTTTTGGCAGCAGCTACACTCAATTTTTCTGAGGCTGCAGAGACAGAATACTGGGCAATATTCTGTGCCCAGTATTGATGGTATTGGTGACACAAACAACACCCAGTATCCAGTATCTGATAGTTGTAGAGTTTCGGGTGTATGGAGTGGTGTGATTTGGTGTATGACTCCTGGCCCTTCCATAGACTCTGTTAATTTTCTAATAAATAATCAAGTACAGCACTAAAAAGAATATACTCTGGAACCAGGCTGCCTGTGTTCAAGCCCTAATTTCTTGACAAACTGGTTGTGTGGCCTTGGGCAAATTAACTTCTCAGAGCTTCTGCTTCCTCCTCTATAACATGTGGGAAATAATTGCACTTATTTCATAGGATTATTGTGAGGATTAAAAGAGTAAATGAATGAATACACATAAAGCATTTAGAACTATGCCTGGCACATAGTGAGCAATCAATAAATATTAGCTATGATAGCTTAGTAAATTATTTTTCTACTTGAGCTGTGGTTGGTTTCTGTAGTTTGCAAATAAGAACCATGTCTGAGATATTCAGTCATTTTTATTTTTCCTAATCTGATGGGTTTGAAATGGTATTTACTGATTTTATTGCATTCCCTTCAATACTAGTAAGTCAAAACCTTTTTTTTTTTTTTTCCCACATTTGTTGGGTCATTTGGATTTCCTCTTCTGTGAATTGCTTGTTAGTAGCCTTTGCACATTTTCTATTAGGTTATTTTTCTCTTGCTTATTGAATTGTAATTTGTCTTTATATATTCTGGATACTAAACTTCTGTTTGCTTTATATGTTACAAATGTCTTCTCCCAGTTGTTGTTTGCCTTTAACTTTGTTTTGTTGTGTCTATCATGCCAAAGCTTTAAATTTTGACATGATCCAATTTATTAGGATTTTCTTTTATCAGTTAGGCTTTTTGTGCCTCACTGAAATTCTTTGCTATTCTGAAGTCATAAATGTATTATCCTATTTTTTTCTAAGAGGTTTAAAGCATTCTTTTTCACATTTCAGTATTTGTGCTATATGATCCACGATTTTAAAAAATAAATTATGAAAAAGGTTACAGCAAGAGTAACTTTCCATTATTTCTCAGCTGCTAGCTTACCAGCAAAGAATGCATTGCTGTTCAGAATTGAAGAGCCATTTCATGCAAGAAGCAACAGGGCAGACTATCAGGAAAGACTAATACAAACGGAGAGTCCAGTTTTTCAGGTCTTGACTAAAGTATCTAGTAGATACAATGACTTGCCTTCCTCAAAACCTTTCCAATCACATGCACACCTTTCTAATAACATGCAAATGCACCCCACTCACCTTTTGGACATATCTATTCGACTAACTAGAGACCAGAAGTTCAGGAGATCAGCACTAGTGTCATACTGTGAGTGGTTTTAATTTCTCCTAAGAGAATTCTAGGCAGAAGGGGTTAAGAACAGAATGAAGGCAGCATAGTAAAATCTTTGGAAGTGCAAGGCTGCCAACAGTCTGGCTCCAGCCCCACTCATGGTCAGTGTGATGTCCTCTAGCCACTGCATCAGTGCTTTCGGCTGAGGTTTTAAATGGATTGTGTCATTTTAAATTAATCATTTCCAAACTTCTTTCCATATCTGTTTTGCCCAGAATAGAAGTCTGGTCTTGCAGATTCTTTCTGCCCCTCAAATGCAAATGACTATGTTCATTTGCCTCCACATCTCTTACCCAGGCGTCCATGTAAAGTTGAATTTTGCACATATACTGTATAAATATTTATGGACTTAAAACTAGGTCAGTTTTGCTTGAGGTTGAATCAGGTGGAGGCATTGTAGTGTAGTTGAAAAGACACAGCTGAGACATTTAGAGACCTCTACAATTATATTATTGCAATCTGCCCTGGACTTGAAGTTCTTCCAATAGAGATTTGAGATTTATCCCTATGGGCTAAGGCTTTAATAGGGTGCAGAGGGAACAGTTGGTGAGCTTAGGGAGGTTCATATTCTAATCCTCATTCAAAAAGGTTCTGATTCAGTAGGTCCAAAATGGGACCCAGGCATCTGCATTTTCACGTGCCCTCCTTGTGAGAATGGTCTGTGAACCTGTTTGAGAAAATATAGTATGGTATTTCATCTCTGGGAACCTTCTGTTGAGCTCTAAATACCCCAAAAGCTAGGCAACATATTGTACATTAAGGTAAATCAATCATCTGTTTTGCTGGTCATCTTACATCCTTGGAGAAGAGAGACCTGGAAAAATATATCTTTTGGTGAGGTGAAAAGCAGAGAGGTAGGGATAGATTTAGAGTGTAGAGGAAGAATTGCCTGGAAAGGAAGAGCCTGGGTGGAGAGAAAAACATGTGGACTTTGCACCTGCGTGTAGGGCTGGGTCACTGGACAGGACGCACTGTCCATGCAGCCTTCGCAGCTCTGCCTCTGAGCATCTGAGTCTGCATGGCTTGGGCTTGGACCCTCTTCTCAAACCATGTTCTTCTCCTAGCTGATCTCTTCTAGATGTTTCGCTTTAAATACACATGCTAAAGGCACTGAAATTTGTATCTCTGTTATGATATAAAGAAATTATCTTTGGACTGCTGTCATCCTGTCTGGCCTAGTTATAGTTTCCCTTCTAAGCAACCACCCCAGTTAGCCCTGCCCTGGACATAACTGCAATCAGCAAGGCCTGCACGGTTTGGGATAATAAAGGCCCCTGTTGCTGCTTGTCCTGAAGACCCCTGCCGCGTCTACCCTTTCGTGCTGCATACTTTACTAGCACAGCAGGACTCCTATCTGGTTTGGGTGATAAGAAGTTGCTCTCAGCTTCTCCAAACGGCCCTTGCTGCTTCTGATTTTCCCACCATATAGTTTAAAACCTCCAATCTCCAGTATCCGTGGGAAAATCCTACCCCTCCCCTCTGGGTCACAATAAAGGCAAGAGCCTGGGACCCACACATGCTCTTGCCCACCCCCTCACCCCCTCCACGCATCCTCACAGGAGCCTAGGTTAGGTAAGGCAGGGCCCTCCTGCCCTCATGCTCCCCTCTCCTCCTCCAGGCATTTTGATCTAATAAAGCTGTCCTGTCATGTGTTCTCGCTGGCTGGCTGGCTATCTGTATTTGCACCTCATCACCCAAAGAACCTTCACATAACATCCAAAACAATCTCCTCCTCTGATCTCCCCCTGGGTTCTGGAATTGTACTTGCGTACTACAACACTTCCATAATCTTCCCAGACCCCTGCTTCTTATCATTCTGGCTCACTCCCTTGGTTTATCTTGAGTCCTGTGGGATCTAAAACCCATTGAACCTGTCATGTTTTTACTTTCCTCCAACACTTGTATGTTCTCACTTCCTTCCTCACCTTGTATCATAAAAATACTCTCAATTTCTTTGCTCCTTTGTAACTTTGCTCTAATCATCTGACAAATCCTCAACCTCACTTAAATCCAACTCTTCATCTGCTTGCACCCAAGCAGTTGAACACAACTATACAGATTAATTTCACTCTAAATTCGTGATCAGATCTTAAGTGGACCCTCAATGCTACCCAGCAATCACACCATGTTTCCCTGCTCCATTTACTCTCCCTCTTCTCCAGACGAGTTCTGCATAGTTCTCTCTCCTGAAACTTCAAACAACTAGTCTCCCATCCTCACTCTTAGCTGATGACCTCATCGTCGAGAAATAAAAGTGATCTGAAGAAAACTTTGAAGGGCCTCCACCACATGTACACTTGACCTGCCTTTGAGCACTTGTACTTTGCCTTCTCTTCTGTTGCTATGGATGAACTGTCTGTGCTCCCATCTAAGAGCGACCTGTCCACTTGTCTCATAGCTGACATCATCTCTGGCCTGCTCAAGGACATCGCTACAACGATTCAAATTTCTCCCTCCTGCAACACCAATTTTCTTCCCTTTACTGATCATTTCCTTTGGTGTTGAGAAAAAAACTAATAATCCTCACATGTTAAAAATAAGATCATCTCCTGAATCCACAGCACCTTCCAAATGCACCCCTTTTCTCTGTTCCCCTTTACAGCAAAGCTCTTAAAGGAGTTACCTACACATCTAGTCTCTAATTTCTCTCCTCCCATTCTCACATACATCATTCCAGTCAGGCTTTTGCTACCACCACTTTATCAACTCTACCAATGACTTCTGCATTGTTATATTCAATGCTTGATCCTTTTTAAAAAAAAACAATTTATTGAAGTATATCATTCATACATGAACATACATAAACTATAAGTGCTCAGTAAACATTGTGAACTTACAAAACAAACCTGCATAACATCATACAGGGCTCTCACACATCACCCCACCACAAATACTTTGCATTGTTGCGAAACGTTTGTTAACAAAGTATGAAAGAGCATCGTCAAAGTATTTCTGCTAACTATAGTCTGTATCTTAATCCCCTATATTTTTTTAAAAGGATTTATTTATTTATTTACTTTTATCCATTTTTACCCCCCATTTTTGCTGTTTTTGTGTCCATTCACTGGGCAACTCTCTGTGTCCGTATCCTGCCTTCTCCTCTCATCCTTCTCCTCCTGTCTTCACTGGGATTCGATTCTCGGAACCTCCGATGTGGGAGAGAGGTGTCCTACCACCTGCACCACCTTAGTTCCTGGTTTTTCAGTGCATCTCGTTTGGCTTTGCCTTGTGTCACTCTCCTGTTACTCCATCATCTTGCTGCGTGGCTTGCAGGGTCTGGCGGTGCACCCACAAACACAGCCTGGGGGGTTCACCTGCTTGCGGGGCCTGGCGGCACACCCACGCACAAGGCCTGGCACAGTGCTTGATTCTTATCCCTCATCTTATTTGACCAGAGTTGGTTACTTTTTCCTCCTTGAAATACTTTCTTGCCTTTGACACATTTTTCTGGCTTTCCCCCTATCTCATTAACCACTTCTTCAAATTCTCTTCTGCTGATTCCTTGTCCTCTACTCCCCCATGCTCTTTCTTGTCTCTTCTAGAGGTCTAGAGGACCTTCTAGAGGGTCCTTCTTATGTCTTCCCTAGACCTTTGGTAATTTAATCTAGTCTTGTGACTGTGAAAGCTTCCTATACATTAATAATTCCCATATCTAATAGGCATCTCAAACATAACATACATAATCAAGCTTCCCTACAATTTCATTTCTCCTACAGTTTTCCCTACCTCAGTTACAATTCTACACTTGCAATTGCTAATGCTAATAATCCAGAGGTCATCTTTTATTTTATTTTTTAATTAAGGGATAACATTAATATAGTAAATGCAAAGTTCACTAATCTTAATATAAACAATGACTTTGCACACATATACATGTATGTAGATCCATGTAACCCCTACTAAGATCAAGATTTAGAATGTTTCCAGTACAATTTAACTTTCTCTCATGTACTTTTCGATCTAAATAGCCCCTACAGGGCTAACCACTCTTCTGATTGCTATCATCATCAATTAATTTTGCCTGTTCTTAAACTTCATATAAATGGATTTATTTATAACTGGTTTTGTTTTTTATTCAGCTTGAGCTTGGGTAGATTCATCCATGTTGTTGTATGTATCATTAGTTTGTTATTTTTATTGCTTAGCAAAATTCAATTGTATGGATATACCACAATTCATTTATCTATTCTACCATTAATGGGCATTTTCATTGTCTGTCATTGCATTTTCTCAAACAGGTTCGCAGACCATTCTCACAAGGAGTGCATGTGAAAATGCAGATGCCTGAGCCCCGTTCTGGACCTACTGAATCAGAACCTCTTTGAATGAGGATTAGAATCTGACCCTTCCTAAGCTTGCCAACTGTTCCCTTTGCACCCTATAGTTTAAAATCAAACTATAATGAATAAACTGCTTGAATGCATTCTTTTACATATCTTTTTTATTTTTTTTGGACATATGTATTCATTTCTCTTGACTATAAACCTAGGGATGGAATTGCTGGATCATAGAGTAAGCATATATTTAGCTTTAGTAGAAATTGCCAAGTGGTTTTTAAAAGTGTTTGTATCGGGGGCGGATGTGGCTCAAATGGTTGGGCGATGGTTGGG
>JAQZBX010033199.1:0-25493 GCA_029593785.1 Cabassous unicinctus | reverse complement strand
AAAAAAAAAAAAAGAGAGAGAGAGAGAAAATGCAAATACACAAATTAAGAAATGAGAAAGAGGATATCACCACTGACCCCACAGAAATAAAAAGTATCATGAGAGGATAGTTTGAAAAATTATATGCAAACAAAAATGATAAATAAGAGGAAGTGGACCAATTTCTAGAATCACACATGCAGCCTACATTGAAGAAAGAAGAAATTGATGAACTCAACAGGCCAATCACAAGTAAAGAAATAGAATTCATCATCACAACCATCCCAACTAAGAAGAGCCGAGGACCAGACGGCTTCACAGGTGAATTCTACCAAACATTCCAGAAAGAACTAACACCAATCCTGCTTAAACTCTTCCAAAAAAATAGAGGTAGAGGAATATTTCCTAACTCATTCTATGATGCCAATGTTACCCAAATACCAAAGCCAAACAAAGGTGCCACAAGAAAGGAATATTACAGAGCAATGTCTCTAATGAACATAGGTGCTAAAATCTTCCAAAAAATAATTGATAATTGTTTTCAACAACATATGAAATGAAGAGATGGGTTTAACCCCAAGTATGCAAGGATATTTCAATATAAGAAAATCATTCAATGTAATACACCACATAAACACATCAAAAGCAAAAAATCAGTTGATCATCTCTTTACAAACAGAAAAAGCATTCGACAAAATACAGCTCTCTTTCCTGATTAAAACTGCAAAGGATAGGAGTAGAAGGAAACTTTCTAAACATGATAAAGGGTATATATGAAAACCCACAGCTAACATCACATACAGTGGTGAAATCCTGCAAGCTTTCCCTCTAAACTGGGAACAAGTATGCCCACTATCACTGCTCCTATTTAACATTGTCTTAGAAGTACTTGCTCGAGCACTGAGGCAAGAAAAAGATATAAGAGGCATCCAAATTGGAAAGGAAGAAGTAAAAATTTCACTATGTGCAGATGACATGATCCTATACATAGAAAGCCCTGAGAAATCTACAGGAAAGCTTCTAGAACTTATAAATGAGTTCAGTAAAGTTGCACATTATAAGATCAATGTGCAAAAATCAGTAGGCTTTCTGTACACCAATAATGAGTGATTTGAGAAGGAAATCAAGAAAAAAATACCATTTACAATAGTAACTAAAAAAAAATCAAATACCAGGAATAAATTTAACAAAAGGTATAAATGGCTTATACACAGAAAACTACACAGCACTTTTAAAGAAAATCAAAGAAGAATTAAATAAATGGAACAATATTCCCTGTTCATGTATAGGAAGACTAAATATCATTAACATGTCTATCCTACCAAAACTAACTCACAGATTTAATACAATCTCAATAAAATCCACACAGCATTTTTTACTGAATTGGAAAAACTAACTATGAAATTTTTTTGGAAAGGCAAGAGGCCCTGAATAGCATCAGACATATTGAAAAAGAATAATGAATTTGGAAGAATCAAACTATCTGACTTTAAAACATGCTCCAAAGCTACAGTGGTTGATAATTGCATGGTATTGGCAAAAGGATATACATACTGACCAATGGAAACAAATTGAGAGTTCTGATGTAGATCCTCACATATACAGTAAACTTATATTTGACATGGCCACCAAGACCACTCACCTGGGAGAGAATGGCCTCTTCAACAAATGGTGCTTGGTGAAATGGATATCCATATCCAAAAGAATGAGAGAGGAACACCATCTCACACCTTATACAAAATTCAACTCAAGATCTAAATATAAGAGTGAAGACCATAAAGACCTTGGAAGATAATAAAGGGAAGCATCTACAGGACCTTGTAAGAAGAAATGACTTCATGAAGCTCACACCCAAAGCATGAGCAGCAAAAGAAAAAAATAGATAAATTGGATCTCCTCAAAATTAAAACGTTTTGCACCTCAAAAGAGTTTTTTAAGAAAGTAAAAAGACAGCCTACCCAATGGGAGAAAATATTTGGTAACCATATATATGATAGGAACCTAATATCCAGCATATATAAGAAAATCCTACACCTCAAAAATAAAAAGGCAAACTACACATTTAAAAAATGGGCAAATGCTTTGAACAGATACTTCTCCAAAGAAGAAATACAAATGGCTAAATAGCACATTAAAAGATGCTCAACATCATTAGCTATTAGGGAAATGCAAATCAAAACTACAATAAGATACCATCTTACACCCATTAGACTGGTGGCATTAAAAAAACAGAGGACTACAAGTGTTGGATAGGCCTTGGAGGAATGAGAACACTCCTCTACTGCTGGTGGGAATGTAGAATGGTCCAGCCATTGTAGAGGACAGTCTGGCAGTTCCTCAAAAAACTAACTATAGATCTGCCATATGACTTAGCAATTCCACTGCTGGGTATATACCCAGAACTGAAAGCAAGGACATAAACAGATATATGCACACCAATGTTCACAGCAATATTATTCACTATTGCCAAAAGTTGGAATCAACCCAAATGCCCATCAACAGATGAAAGGATAAACAAAATGTGTTACTCAGCTGTAAGAAGCAATACAGTACTAACACATGGAATAACATGGATGAATTTTGAGGACCTTATGTTGACTGAAGCAAGCCAGGTATTGAAGGACTAATACTACCTGAACTCTTTGATTTGAATTAAACATATCTAGCTAACTCAGAGTTCTAGAGAAAGACTGGAAGATAAGTTTATAGGAAATAGAGAGGGAAAAGAAGGTTGTGAGCCAACGCCCATACAAGTGAAATCTGTGATAAGTTGGAAGTGAGTACTCGTGCAGTGAAGGGCTATGACAGGGGTCTACGGATACTATTGAGTTGGGCAGTGCAAGCTTGACAGGGGAGTAGGGTGGTGAGAATGGGTTGGATTGTTCATCAAGCTGTTGGGAGGGTTGGCAGAGGGTGCAGGTGAACACTGGGGATTGGTGGGTACATGTGTGAAAGTACAATGATGAGAAAACTGTTTTGGCAATATGACAAGGAAGGAATATTGGTTTAGGGTTTTGGAGGGGGGGATTTGGGGCAAGTCTCACCTGGCACAGTCTTTGAGAGAATGTGCAATTGATCATTTTGTCAGTGTACTGTATCAGTAGTGGGAGACCCACACAAAGAGTGGAAAGGAGTTGGACTCCCATGCTGGGGAGGCCCAATATGTTTTCAGACAGAAGGCAGAGTGTCTCTCGAGAGCATGGGCAGGTCCTAATAGGGGAGGACAGACTAGCGTTTCAAGCCCTAAGCATTGTAGCAAATATCTATGAACTTTGTCCTTCAAGGAGTGAAGGCTGGCAGTTGCCATGGATCCCGAGAGGAGGGAAAGGGAGGAATAGAATAGATGAAAGAGGAGGTATTTAGGGGGAAATGGAAGTATACTGCATGATATTGAAATGATGGATACAGGACATGTTAAATTTCATTAAAAAATTATAAAAGTGTGTGGTCTAAAATGGAAAACATGATGTAAATCATTGACCATGGTTAGTAGCTATGTTTCAATATTTGTACATCAGTTGTAACAAGTATACAATCCACATGTAAAATGGTTATTTATAGGGAAGGGGGAAATGGGAGGAAATCTTGGGGATATGGGAGTCCCCTATACTCTGTATATAATTTTACTATGACTTAAAACTTCTTTGAAGACAAAAAAAAGTAAGACACTGGGGAAGAAATGTAAGAAAATGCCACTGTACCTACAGGACAACAGATATTACAGTGTTGAAAGGCAAAATGTCAAAAAATTTTTAAAAATATTTTTCATTTTTTAATACCCCATTTTTAAACTTTATTTTAATTTTAATTTTTCTAAATTGTTATGTATTTTATTTCTTATGTTTAAATCTATCATTATTATTTCATTTTCCTATTAATCAAATTTGGCAGTAGTCTGGGCTTCATTTTTGAAGAAGTTTTGGCTCACAGATGGGTTACAACTATGGCAGGGGAGGATCAATTGTGTAGGGTATCAGAGATGGGGGATATATGGGAGGAAGTTTACCTGGGCATACAATAAGGAATACAAATATCTTCAAATGTTTATGGAGCATTGCCAAAGTGGGTAGAGATTCACACAACAGCTGAAGGATTGTTGAAACCCCATCCTGGGGAGCTCTACCACATTGTCTAATGGAACAGCAACAATCCCCAAAGTACAGGGGTAATGACTAATGAAAAAGGATGGTCCATTGATGGGACCTTGATATTGATGACTATGCTTATGAGTCTCTTGCTTTTGAATTTGCAACTTGGCCTAGTGTTGTAGGGTGCCTAAGATTTACCTCCTGAGAGCCTCCTTGTTCAAATGTGGCACCTCTCTGTGCAAAATTCAGCATATAGATACATTACCTTTCCCCCAGCGAGGGACTTGACTTCTGGGGATGAGCCTCCCTGGCACCAAAGGATTACTACCAAGCATTGGCTGGTGATACAACTGGAAAAAGATCTTGAATAAAATGGGGAAAATGTAAAGACAAATCAGTTCAGATGGCCAGAGACTTCAAAGTGAGTCAGGATGTCATCAGAGAGGTAAGGCTTATCCACGTCTCATTAGGATGTCATAGATGGCCAAAGTAGACACTATCTTAAACAGTGGGTCTCCAGAGGGCTCCAGAGCCACCCAGGTCCTATGGTCATGGCAGATAGCTACAGAATTTGGTGCCTTGAGAGTGGGCCCTTCTTTGGAGATTATGATCTGGAGGGTGACAGATTTTGACTCAAATGTGAATTCTCTACACATGCCTCTTCTGTTCCTTATATTTGAACCTATAGTTGGTGCTGGATTTGGTAGGTGTACGTCCAAAAGACTTGAGTCTCTGGTCTGTCCATGTGCCAGCTGGGCCCTGAGCCTCAGCAGAGTTATAACACCTACTCTCCAGTTCATTGGACTCACCCAGAAAAACTAACAAAGAGGTGAGGATGGACAACCACCACACCAAGGAACTGAGAACATCTATAATTGCAAGCAAGAGAGTCCCACCCACCAGCCATATGAGACAGAAGTCCCTTCTCAATTAGAGTTAGATTGGGCATCACCACCTCAGAATCCTTAGGATTGGGGATTAAATTATGGACTGGAATAGACTTACTGTTATTCTACTATAGATTTATTGTGATTCTAGCAATGGAAGAAAGTATATCATTGGTGTGGAGACAGTAGCCAATGGAGGTTCTGAAGTCCAGAAGAGGGAAGAAAAGGTGTAATATGGGGGCATTTTCAGGACATGGAATTGACCTAGATGACATTGCAGTGACAGATACAGGCCATTATATATCCTTCCATAGCCTACAGAATTGAGTGGGAGAGACTCTAAACTACAATGTAAACTACAGGCCATGCTTAGCAGGAATGCTCCAAAATGTGTTCATCAGTTGCAATGAATGTACCACACTAATGAAAGAAATTGTTAATGTGGGGAAATATGGGTAGTGTGGGGAATGGGGCATGTGGGAATCCCTTACACTTTTTTATGTAACCTTATATGTAGTCTGTTTCTTTTAAGAATAAAGAAAAATATATTTATAAAAAAGACTACCTACAACATGTGATTCCTTTTTATAAAATCCATAACAACTAAAATTACATATTCTATAATTTCCCATGAATATATATTTGGTGTTATTATAATGGAGGAAATATAGGGATAGGACTTGGAGGAGTACTGAAAAGAGAATTTTACTGATTTAGTTCTTGGTTTGGTTGATGGGCCCAATGTACACATTAGAAGCAAAAAAATATAAATAACTAAATTAAGATGTTCATGCACCAATAAATATATTCTGTTCCTCCTTTTCCCTCCCCTTTGGGCCCACCATGACTCCTGGCTTCACTCCTTGGATGACGAGATTCATAGTTACTTAGAATGAGAAAACTGAGGTCTTGACACACTGGTTTGTCTTCTCCTATAAGGAACTGCCCATGCTCTTGAGAGACTCCTGCCCCTCTGTGAACAAATTGGTCCTCCCAAGGATGGAATTCCAACTACTTCCCATTCATTATGTGGGTCTCCATCCACTGATACAACTCATTATGGTAAAATGACCACTCACACATCCCTAGAAGTCTGCTCCAGGAATAGAAAAGATGGAATGGGTGTATTTATTGGGCAATAGAAATGTTCTACATGATCTTGCAATGATGGACACAGGCTATGTTAAATATCATCAAAATTTATAAAAGTGTATGGTCTAAACAGTGAACCATAATGTAAACCATTGACCATGATTAGTAGCTGTGTTTCACTATTTGTATATCAGTTGTAAGAAAGGTAGCATCCACATATAAAAAGGTATTAATATGATAAGGGGGAAATGGGGAGGATGTTGAGTATATGGGAATCCCTTGTACTCTGTATGTGACTTTATGGTGACCTAAAACTTCTTTGAAAACAAAATGACAAAAAGTAAGACACTGGGGAATAAATGAAAGGAAATATCACTTTACATACAGGACAACAGATATTACAGTCATTTTTTAAATGATTTTTCATTATTTTTTAATATCCCAATCTTTTAATTTTTAGTTTTTTTTTAATTTTTATGTATTTTATTTCTAATATTTAATGCTACCATTATTATTTCATTTTCCTATTAATTGTATTTGGCTATTTTACTGCCTTAATTTTTGAAGAAGCTTTGGCTCACAAAAGGGTTACAATTGGGGATGGGGAGGATCATTGTTGTGGGGTGTCAGTGATGGAGGATACATGGGAAGATGTTCAACTGGGCATACATATAAGGTATATAAATATGTCCAAATGTTCATGGGACATTGTCACAGTGGGTCTCACACAATAACAGAGAGAATATTGAATTCCCATCCTGGAGAGCTCTGCCACATTCTCTAATGGAGCAGCAACAGTCCCCAAAATGCAGGGCCAATGACTGGTGAAGAAGGATGATTCACTGATGGGCCCTTGATATTGATGACTATGTTTATGACCTTATTATCATGAAATTGAAACTTAGCCTAGTGTTGTGGGGTGCCTGAGAGTTGCCTCCTGATAGCCTCTTTGTTGCTCAAGTGTGACATCTCTCTAAGCCAAATTCAGCATATAGATGCATTGCCTTTCCTGAGCATGGGACATGACTCCTGGGGATAAGAGTCCCTGGCAGTGAAGGATTACTACCAAGCACCAACCAAACAATGCAACTGGGAAAAGACCTCGAATAAAAGGGGAAAAAGGTAAAGACAAATGAGTTTATATGGCTAAGAGTCTTCAAAGTGAATCAGGATGTCATCCCAGAGGTAATACTTATACACATCAGAGCAAGATCTCATAAACTGCCAAATTCAATACTACCCCAATAGTGTGGCTCCTGAGGGCTCTGTAGACACCCAGGTCATGTGGTTAGGGCAGATAGCTCCAGAGTTTGGTGCCTTGCCAGTGGGCATTACTTTGGAGTTTGTGCTCCTGAGAGTGACAGAGTTGGACTTAATCCTGGCTTCCCTACACATGGCTCATCTGTCCCTTCTATTTAAGCCTCTACTTGGTGCTGGAGTTTGTAGGTATATATCCAAGGGACTGGAATCTTTGGGCAGTCAATGTACCAGCTGGGCCAGAGCCTCAGCAGAGTTACAACACTAACTCTCCAGTTCACTGGACTCATGCAGGACAACTAACAAATAGGGTGAGGATTGACAACCACCATACCAAGGAAACAAGAAAGCCTACAAATGCAAGCAAGAAAATCTCATGCATCAGCTGTATGGGATCAAAGTTCTTTCTCATTTAGATGTGGAGTTGACATCACCAATCCAGAATCATCATGATTGGGGAATGAACTATGGACTAGAGTGGACTTAATGGCATTCTAGTATAGACATATCATGATTCTAGCAATGAAAGAAATTACAACATTGATGTAGAGGCAGTGGCCATTGGAGTTTCTGGGGGCAAGGAAAAGAAAAAATAAATGTAATTTCAGGGCTTTTTTGGGACTTGTGAATCATCCTGAATGACATTGCAATGACAGATATAGGATATTTTATATTATCCCATAGCATGCAGAACTCTGTAGGAGAGTGTGTAGATGGCAATGTGAACTATGGTCCATGCTCAATGGCAATGCTCAAGAATGCACTTATCAATTGTAATGAATGTGTCACACTAATGAAGGATGTTGTTTATGTGGGAGGGCATGGGAGGTATGGGGAGTGGGGCATATGGGAATCCCTATAATTTTTATGTAACATTTATATAATCTAAGTATCTTTTAAAAATTTAAAAATATATATTATATAAATAATAGTTCAAATTTTTTTGTGATGATTAATGCACAACATTGTGATTGCACT
Organism: Cabassous unicinctus; assembly: GCA_029593785.1. NCBI lineage: Eukaryota > Metazoa > Chordata > Mammalia > Cingulata > Chlamyphoridae > Cabassous > Cabassous unicinctus. Next base: position 17,212 of record JAQZBX010033199.1, on the reverse strand, counting down.
AAAAGCCACTAATTATACACTTTAGATAGATTGTATGGTATGTGAATATATATCAATAAAACTGCTTAATGAATAAACAATTGTGTAAGAATAGCCAGAAATAGCAGCTATGTATGCAGGGTAAAAGAGAAAGATTGAAAGGTGAAGAATTTTCTCGTGTTTCTGTTTTTTGTTTATTAATATTATTATTGAAACAATGAAAATGCTCCAAGAATGCTTGAAGTGATGAATGTACACAACTATGTGATTATACCGCATACTATTGATTGCATAATTTGGATGAATTGTATACTTTATTAATATGTTTCAATAAAATGATTTGTTAAAATAAAAAATAAATTAAAAAATAAATAAATAAATAAATATATTCTGTCTTGAACCAAGAATGAGTCCAACTAAAGCAGGGATTCTTAAACTTTCTGTTCCATAGACCCCTTTGCCAGTCAGGTGAAAACCATTTCCTTGTTACTAACTACTCACTATGCTGTGTGTTATTTAACAAATATATCAAATCCACACCAACATGTGCCCACAAGAATAAGGTTTCTGTGAATTTTAATTCCAAATCACAGACACCTTGTTAAGAACCCTTGGTCTAAAGGATATTTCAAAATTGTTGTTAAATTATTGATTCTGAACACAAAGAAGTTGTCTATGAATCTCTAAGATATTTCAAACATAATATATTATCCATTCCAAAATCATTGTTCATGCACAGATGGAATATCAAAAGCAGTTTTTTGCATGATGGCTAATATCTAACTTTAAATTTAGCACCAGTTGTTGTAGAAATTTACTGCTTTATTTATCATCAACAAATAGGCCTTAAAAAGCTCACATGATTTGTTAATTGGAATATAAAATATTGAAAACACTTTAGAAAACAGTTTGTTATTAATGAAGTTGAACATATGAATCATCAATGGGACCAGCTAATTCCCTTCTAGGTACAGGTCCATGAAAATTTAGTTTATATGCCCAAAAAATAGATCTGTAGAAAAATTTTTATGGCATTTTATTTATAATAGCAAAAAATGTACAATTTCAAAACGGAAAAAAATGCAATATGCCCCTACATTGAAATGTTAATCAGCAATGTGTGATGTCTTTATTGATACAGGCAAAAGTATGGTTGAAATTCATTAATGTGTTGTGGAAAAGTACCAGACACAAAAGTGAAGTTATTTTCTAATTTCAGTAATAAGCCCTTTCACCCAATGATGATACAAGATGGCATAATGATTACCTTTGTCCTGATCAAGGTGTTAACAAAGGAACTAGACAGCAGAATTGTTCCTCCTCTGCTTCCCCACTCAATTTCATACTTCCATTTACTTAATGCAAACTTTTAGTTTAATTTTGAGCTCTTATAAGTACCTAAAATTATCCTCTGTTCACAAATTTCAATTATCCCACTTTCACTCCTTCTTTTGCCCCTCCACAATTATATCCCTGGTGCAAAACAGCTTCTTAGTACAAATGTACTTCTGCAGTGGCCTCCTAACTGCCCATTTCAATTCTCTACTTAAAACCAAGCAATGGTCTTTTTCCAGTTACATTACTGGTTGGTGCTCAGTAGTAATTCCTCAGTGCCAGGGAGGGTCAACCCTGGAAGTCCTGCCCCATGCTGGGGGGAATGTAAGGTATTTATATGCTGAGCTTGGCTTAAAGAGAGCCCACATTTGAGCAATAAGGAGGCTTTCATGTGGTAACTCTTAGGCACCCTTTAATAATAGGCTGTTTCAATTTCAAAAGTAAAGGTTCATAAGTACAATGATCACTATCAAGTGCTCTTCAATGGTCCATCGTCCTTCACTAGTCACTTTCCATGTACTAAAAGGATTCTTGTTGTCCCAGTAGAGAATGCAACAGAACCCCTCAGGATGGGAATCCCATATTCCTTTAGTTTTTGTGTGAATATCCACCCATTGTGATAATGCCCCAAGAACACTTGTACACATTCATAGGCCTTATAGGTATGCCCCAAGTGACTGTCAAAGTAAATATTCCCTAAAATTGTGGGGCTTCTGTGGGCTCTGGAGATATCCAGACAGTATACACAGGGCAGACAGCTGAGGAGTTTTCCAACCTGCCAGTGGGCACTGCTTTAGAGTTTATGCTCCCCAATATGACAGAGTTGGACTCAGTGGTGGTTTACCTACATTTGGCTTTTCTGCCCCTTCTTTTTGAACCTATAATTAGTACTAGAGTTGATAGGTGTTTGTCCCACAAACTTTTTGGAACTTGGGAATTGTCCTGAATGACATTGCAATGAGAGATACACGCCATTGTATATCTTGCAATAACTTACAAAAATGTGCAGAAGACAGTGTAAACTACAATGTAAACTATAATCCACACATATTGGCAATAATCCAATATGTGTTCATCAATTGTGGCAAATGTAGCACACTAATGAAGGATGTTGATGTGGGAAAATGTGGGAGGGCTAGGGTCAGGGTCATGTGGGAAATTCCTATAATTCTTATGTAACCATTATGCAATTAAGTTTCTTTAAAAAATAAAAAAGTCTATTAAAAAGCAAGTGAGCAATGATTGTGCCATTAACTTAGACTTATGCCACAATCTGCACAATGATCTCTCACACAGCAAGTTCTTGCCCTACTACTTCTTCTCACTTCCTACTACTTGACAATTCCCTCCTTTGACTATGCAGCACAGGTTCCTTCTTGGGCATATCCTCAGTTGCTTCTCCATTTATCCAGAACATTCATCCCCATATATCCAGTTCACTCACTTCCTTATCTCCATCCAGTGTTTGTCCAAATGTCTCCTTTTGAATTTCCACTTCCATAACAAGTTTATACAAAATTTTAAAATTTCCTGACTTTCCTTATCTTAATTTCCTGCTTAAATTTTCTGCATGGTAATTTTGACTTTTTGATATATCATAATATATATTTATTCATTTACTTTTTCTGTTTTTCACACTGAAATGTAGACTTCCTGAAAGCAGAGAATTCTGTCACATTTTATCTTTCTTTATACCAGTGCCTGAACTACTTTTCTGTGGCAGTTTGAAGCTTTTGTGGAGCCTAGAATATCCTGGTTTTACATTTAATCCATGCCTGTGCATACAAACCTATTGTTGGTGGGAAATTTTGATTAGATTACTTCAGGGCAGGGCCTTTGATTAGATTGCAGGAGCAGGGTGGATTATAAGCATCTTACTGTAGTCCTTTATGAGTGGAGGAATAAAATGAAGGCATAGAAAAAAAGCCACAGAGACAGAGAGAACTCAGAAGGTGAGAGAGAATGCACTGAGTGCCAGAAACTGAGAGGAAGCCACTTTGGCTTGAAGCTGAAAGCAACAAGGTCAAGAGGAGAGAGCAGAGATGAGGAGACTGCCTTTGTGTGCTGCCTTGTGCCCGATCACCCACAGCTGCAGATCAGGGTAAAGGATCTCCTGGTGATGCCTTGATTTGGACACTTTCGTAGCCTCAGAACTGTAGATTTTAATCTAATAAATTCCCATTGTAAAAGCCAACCAATTTCTGGTATATTTGCTCCCAGCATCTTTTAGCAAACTGAAACAGAAATTATTTGTTGAATGAATGAATGAATAAAAAGAATGAATGAATGTACTTTATATTACTGCATGTTTATTAGAGTCTCTTGATGTTATGTGCTTGGATAGATTATATTCCCTATACATTGCATTTCTGAGTGTTAAAAATGGAATTACAAAATCCTTAGCATGTATACAGCAAATGCATCAGGGTTTCTGTGTGAGGGGTATGTTGGAGTTCTTTCTATGTGTTTTCTATCATTTTTGCAACTGTCTTGTAAGTTTGACATTATGTGTAATTAAAATAAATAAAAATGAAAAAACTCTATTAAATGGAGACATTCTATGATGGCTATAATAAAAAAAAGACATGTAATAACAAATGTTGACAAAGATGTGGAGAAACTGGAACTCCCATACAATACTGGCAAAAGTATAAAATGGTGCAGATGCTTTGGAAAAAATTCTAGCATTTCCTCAAAAATAAAACATATAGTTAACATTTGATGCAGCAATTCTATTCCCGGGTAAATACTCAAGAGGAAGACATATGTCACCCAAAAATTTGTACATGGAAGTTCAAAGCAGCATCATTCATAATAGCCAAAAAGTGGAAAAAAGCTGCATGTCCATCAACTGATGGATGGATAAACAAATGTGGTATAATCATATAATGGAACATTATTTGACCGTAAAAAGAAATAAAGTACTGATACATGGTACAACATGGAAGGAACTTGTGAACATTATGCTAAATTCAAGAAGCCATAAAAGGTCAATTAATGTATGATTTCATGTAAATGGAAAAGTTTACAGTAGACAAATCTATAGAGAAAGAAAGTAAAAGTGTTTTTTTTAGGCAGGGGAAATGGGAGGACTAAGGATGATGGCTAAGAGATTTCTTTTTGTACTGTATGAAAATGTTCTAAAATCGTGGTTATGGCTGAACAACTTTGTGAATACAATAAAAACCAATAAATTGTACACTTAAAAATGGGGACATTCAGTTGACAAGGTTGGAATTAATTGCTTTAGAAGATTAAGGAAATTTATCCATATGCAATTTTCCAAGATTCTAGTTTGAAAATCCAAACAGATCCCTTAACAATGATTTAAATATAAAATACATCTTTTGTACAAATATATTAATCATAATAGCCTTTTTAAGCTCAATTTAGGAAGATGAGCACAGGATAAAAAAGAAAATAGTACTTAAACAAAATCAAACTTATGAGATAACATGCCTATAGTCAAAAAATGGATATAGTAATTAGATAGTTACAGATTTTACAGGCACAAACACATACACATGATGAGCAAAACAGAAAGCACAATTGTAAGGCCTATTGGTTATAACACAATAAAATAATATATCATGATTGGAAAAATAAAAGAAAGAAAATAGTCTAAATAAAAGCTATAATGGTGCTTGTGTTTTGTATGGATTCATATTTTATTTGGCTTCCATAAATGCTACAGTTTGTATAAATTTTACAAATTTATATACCACCATGCCATTTGCCTCAGCCAAGTAAAATATCCAAACTATACATTACTCTGGTTCTCTTCAAAAATTGTGTGCAATCAGGTCATTTGAGACTTTACACTTATGCATGTCTCAGCAAGAACTCATTGACTGCCATAGTAAATATTGCCTCAAAGAGCAGGTCTCCTGAGGGCTCTGGAGACATTCAGACACTATAGGCAGTGTAGATAACTCAGGAACTTGTCACATGCCTAGTGTGAAAGAGTTGGTCTCAGTTGTGTTCTCCCTACATGTAGCTCTTCTGCTACTTCTATAAGAACCTATAGTTAGTACTAGCGTAGATAGGTGTAGGCCCAAGAGACTTAAATCTTTGGGCTCTCCATGTGCCAGTTGGGCCCTGAATCTCAACAGAGTTACAATCCCTATTCTCTAGTTCATTGGATGCACCCAGTATGACAAATAAGGAGATGATGCTGCATAACAAAATATACAAGGAACAAAGACAGTCTGCAACTGCAAGCAAGATAGTTTCATCCATCTGTCCCATGGTATCTAAGGCCTCTCCCAATTAGAGGCAGAATAGGCATCACCTACCAGAATTCCTCAAGAGCAGGGAATGAAAGATAGACTAGCATAGACTTACTGTTATTCTACTGTTGCCTTATTTTTACTCTAGCAATGGAAGAACTTTTATCATTGATGTGGAGGCAGTGGCCACCAGAGGTACTAAGGGGAGCAAGATGGAACAATAGGTGTAATATGGACACAGTTTCAGGACATTGGAATTGTCTTGAAAGATGTTGCAGTGACAGATACAGGTCATTAGATGAGTTGCCATAAGGTACAAAATTGTGTGGGCCAGAGTGTAAACTATAATGTAAACTATAATCCATACTTAGTGGCAATGATCCAATATGTGTTCATCAATTGTAACAAATTTACCTCACTAATGAAGGATGTTGTTATTGTGGGAGAGCATCGGATGGGTTGGGAGTGGGGAATATGGGAATCCACAATATTTTTTCTGTAACATTTATGTAATCTAAGTACATTTAAAAAAATAAAATATTTTTAGCAGTTTGGCATTGTTTAACAATTCAAAAAATAGATATTATGTTTGTAAAAAGGTCTATTCCTCAGGGCCTGTTAGATTCTAATAGATTCAGAGGCTTCACTTTTACTTGGTTAAATTATTATTAAGACTTTGACTAGGCCATGGCAGTAAGATATTGACTCTCCACCACCTTGATGGGTGGGGACTCATAGAGAAAATAACACAGCAGAGGAGAGAGTTGGAGTTTTTGATGCTGGAGCACAAGGAAGCAAATACACAGGAGAAGAACACAGAGGCAATAGAGATGGTTCCATAGACATGGCAGAGGTCCTGGGAAGAGAGAGACCCTGATAGTCTATAGCTGACCTTGTGGAGAGAGCAGAGAAAGAAGGCCCAGAAAAAAATGAGCCCCAGCAATATAGCCAAGCATTGTGCTATCCTACACCTATGGATGGAAGGAGCTGGGAACACAGAGCCTTAGGAGGAACAGGAAGGCAGAACCCTTGAAGAGCCTGGCAGCCATCTTGCTGCAACTCAGGACAACAGACTTTGGTGAAGGAAATAACTTATGCTTTATGGCCTTGTGACTGTAAGATTCTACCGCAAGTGAATACACTTCATAAAAGCCAACAGACTTCTGGGACTTTGCATCAGCACCCCTTTAGCTGACTAATATAGAATAAGATACCTGGAGAACGGGGTTGTGCTTTTGCAAATACCAAAATGGTGGAATGGTGTTATAAATGAGTAAGGCATATTTTTTGGAGGAATTGTGAGATGCTTGATGGAAAAGGCCTAGATTGCTTTGAAGAGGCTAATGGTAAGAGTATGGATACTAAAGAGACATTTTATGATGTCTTAGAAGTAAATGATGAAACTGTTATTGGAAACTGGAGGAAAGGTGACCCGTGTTTGAAAGTTGCAGAGAACTTAGCAAGATCAGCTCCTGATATTTTAGGGAAGACCAAATTTGAAAATGATGAGCCTGGGCATTTAGCTGAAGAACTTTCCAAGTAAACTCAAAGAATGTGGCTTTGATTCTCCTTTCAGCTTATAATAAAATGCTAGATGAGAGAGATAAGCTTAGAATTGTATTGTTGGACATAACAAAACAAGAAACCTATTCCAGAAATTCCAAGCCTCTTGAAATCAAGCCCCCAGATGATAGTGCCCCATTTGAGGACTTAGACAAACTTAACTTGTAAATCAGGATTGAAAATGCAATTATCCAGGAAAGACTTGTGGAAAGTCTTACTGTCTGAGGGCTTGGTCTCCTTATTCTTGTATGTTAACCAACAAACTTTTTGAGAGTGCTGTATGAACAAAATCACTGTCAGCTTGGACTATAGGGACATGCAGGGGAAAGATGGTTGGGGAAACAGCTTTAACAGGAAAACCATGGAAACTGAGATGTATAATTAAGCCATATCCTTAGGCCAAGATAGGAACCCCACATATATGTACAGAGAGGATGAATTTGCCCCAGCAATTGAAGAGTGTGGATGTTCCTGCCAACTCTTCAGAGAGAGCTTTGCCACTCCAGGGCACAGGGATGTTGGAGCACTTCCTTCAATGGTTAGGGAGGGTAAGGTTGGTGCCTCATACATCTGAAAATGGTAGGCTTGCCCTCCATGGATTAGGAAAGGCCAGGTCACCAAATCCTTGGTCTCAGAAAGTTGGGGCTGTATTCCAGAGTTTATGGAGGAAGTTGCCTTCTCCTCACTGTACTAGGACAGTTAAGTTTCTAAGCCAAAGATTGGGTAAAGTGTGGCAATCACCACAATGCTCTTTGAGGGAGAGGTCTGGAGCTTGGTCAGCACCCAGATGCTTCAGGAGCATGGAACCAAGAAAATGACCAGTAGGCAAGCCTGTAGAAAGGTTGAGTCCTTATGAAGCCCCAGGGAGAATAAACCATCATCTTAAGAATGACTTTCAGACTTCAAAGTGAGTCAGGAGGCCATCATAGATGTAGTGCTTATTCACATCTAAACAGAATCTCATTGAGAGCCAAAGTAGATATAACCCCAAATAATGAAGCTCCTCAAGGATATGGAGATATCCAGACACTATACTCATGGCAGACAGCTCAGGAATTTGGCCCAATCCCAGTGGGCCCTAACCTGGTATTTATGCTTCTCAGTGTGACTTAGACTCAGCAGTGCTTTCCCTATGTATGACTCTTCTGTCCATCTATTTATATCTATAATTAGTAGATCTGGTAGGTGTACATGCAAGAGACTTAAATCTTTGGGCTGTCCATGTGTCAACTGAGCCCTGAATCTCAACTGAATTGCAACACTTACTCTCCAGTTAAATGGACTCACCCAGGACAACTAACAGGGAGGAGATGATGGACAAACAACACACCAAGGAACTGAGAATGCCCACAACTGCAAGCAAGAGAGTCCCATCCATTGGATGTATGGGATGAAAAACCCCCTTAATTAATGGTGGAGTGGACATCACCATCCCAGGGTTCTCAGGATTGGGAAATGAACTATGGACTAAAATAAACTTAGTAGTATTCTACTATAGACCTATTGTGATTCTAACAATGGAAGAAATACCATTTTTGTGGAGGCAGTGACCCATGGATGTTCTGGGGTTAGGGAGAAGGGAAAACAGGTGTAATAGGAGGGCATTATCAGGACTTGGGAATCATCCCGAATGACATTACAATGACAGATACATGTCATTATATATCTGGCCACAATCTACAGAGTTGAATGGGAGAGAGTGAAAACTACAATATAAGCTATAATCCATGCTTAGTGGCAATACTCCAAATTGTGTTTATCAATTGCAATGAATGTACCACATTGATGAAAGATGTTGTGAATGTGGGAAAATGTGGCTCATGTGGGGAGCAGGGGATATGGGAATCCCCTATATATTCTCTGTAACATTTATGTAATCAAATTATCTTTTAAAAATAAAAAAGTTGAAAAAAAAGAATGACTCTCAGACTTTAAAATCAAATGAAGTATGCCCTGTAGGATTTCAGAAGAGTTCTAGACCCGTGACTCATGTTTCCCTCCAGATTTCTCCTTATGGCAATGCAAATGTTTATCCTTTTTCTGTCCCTTTGTATACTGGAAGCAGAAAAATTGTTTTGTATGTTTCAAAGGTCTACAGCACTAAGAAAAACTATTTCTTCAAACTGATTGTGATATGATTTTGTACTTGCATTGTTACTGATTTAAAGTTTTTTGAATATTGTAATGTCTTTTTGGAATTCAGAGGGCAGAGTGTAGCAGTTTGGCATTTTTAATGAATTCCAAAAATAGATAATGGGTGGTTTTTGTAAACTGGTCTGTTCCTCTGGGCACATTAGATTGTATTAAATTAAGACATTTCAGTTTTACTTGATTAAATTATGATTAAGGCTTTGACTTGGCCATGTCAGTAGGATGTTAAGTCCCTGTCGCCTTGGTGGGTAGGGAGTCACAGAGAAAATGACATGGCAGAGGAGAGAGTTTTGAATGCTGGAGCACTGGGAACTAAATACACAGAGAAGAACACAGAGAAGCAGATGCATGAGGAAAGAGAGAAGGCTACATTACACACAGTAGAGGTCCTGTGAAGAGAATTAGCTTGATAGTCTACAGCTGTCCTTGTGAAGACAGAAGAGGAGCTAATCCTGGAAACAAATGAGCTGCTAAGAGAAAGCCAAGCCTTATGCTAACCTACAGCTAAGAAAAGAAGAAGCTGGGACCATGGAGCCTTAGGAGCAAGAGTAAGGCTTAATACTCACAGATACTCACAGTCATCTTGGTTTAACATGTGGCAACAAACTTTGGTGAGGGAAGGAACTTACATTTTATGGCCTGTTGAAGCAGGCTGGTAAGATATGGAATCAATAGATGCATCTGGAATCCTGTGGACATCAATATTCCAAGACGGCTACTGGAAGACACTCGCAGAAGCCAGGAGAATCCCCTACTATTCTTCAGCCCCTATAATTGGGCCCTCCTGGGGCCCAGCAAACACCTGTGACTCCTCCTATGCCATTAGCAAAGAGGTGGAATAATTAATAGTTTAAAAAGCAGGCACAAAACCTTTCTTGGTCCTGTCGCTCTAGGCCCTGCTGCTGCTCTCGGCCCTGGTGGCTTCTGTGCCCTGCTCTCGCCATGTGCCCCCTGTGCAGATTAACACACAAGTAAAACCTGGGCAGCTATAATCTATAATGGGAAATTGTGGTCTATAAATCAGCCCTCTTTATCACTCTTCAACCCCTTACCTCTACCGGGGACTTGTGATCTCTTATTTTCTCCCATTTCTCTTCTCTCCCTACCTTAATAAACTACTGCCCTGACTAACCTGACATGCTCTGAAATTCATTTCTGGAGCATAAGTCAAGAACCTAGATTAAATCTGGTAACCTATTTGGTGAGCCAGGCCTACAAGATTATTGGTGAGTGTAAATAACTATGGCCAACAGTTTAACACCTTCTTTTGCTTATCCATTTTAAATGGGTTCGCCTACAAGCCCCATGGGACAAATTCCTGGAAGGGAAGAGGCCGGGTCATGGGAACTCTCTGCATCTGTGCCATGTGTTCAGGCTTGTGAGACCTAACTGCAGCTGGAGGGCTGGGGCATCAGGTAGGGGCACAAAGCGGGCCCTGCCAAGACAAAGGTCCCCCAACTGAGTGCCAAAGCTGGGGCACTGCAAATCTCCCTTTTCAAGCCCTTTTAGCAACCAGGTGGCTTTGCCCTCAGGCCATTGTCTTCTATTGCCCTCTCCCCTTGGTGGAGGCAGGGTAATGACTCAGAGCTGGGGGCTTGCCCTCTGAATCCATGCCTTTGCAGACCAGCCTTAGGCAGCAGCAAGCAGGGCCAAGATTGATGCTGTGGGAGTTCCCTTTCCCAAGGAGTTCACAGGCCAGGATTCCTCTCATAATTAACCTTTACCCATGTTGTTTTACCTTCCTACTGCCTACTACTGAATTTCTCATTACAGGTTTGTGTTAAAATGCTTTGAAATGTCTTAAAAACCCAGTTGAGTTTTTGCCTCAGGGCCACAAGGCCAGTTAGCTAGAACAATTGATCTCTAATAACTTGATGGCCTTTTGATGGCTTGTCTAACTGGGAAATTACCAAATGGTGAAATCATAAGAGCAAACTGCTTCTTAAGGCCTCTGTAAGAATGGGAAGAAGGAGCAGAATTTGGCTTGGAGCTCCCTTCTGAAACTGACCCTGATTGCTGTTCAGTCTGTCTCCTAAGTCTATAATGGCCCTGACATTGCCTGGTGGCAGGGTCTCTGATTCCCAAGGTGGCAGGAACCAGAGACATAACTCTGAATGTCCCCCAAGACCTAAGAAGTCTTGGGGACTTCGATTCAGAGAGCAGCATAAATGTCATCTGAGATTTATCTCAGATGGTTTGGTTTGGGTAACAGTGCAGTTAGTCTCAGACCTGAAATGCAGGGGTGCCAAGAAGCAGAGGGATAATTCTGAATGGTCCCCAAGAAATTCCTTGGGCCCTTCCTTTCAGACTGGACATCTTCTGAGACTCATGCAAACATCTTCTGAGACTTATTTCAGATGCTTCAGTTTAAGGCAACTGTTGTATTTCCCACCAGTCAGCATGGGTGCTTTGGTCTGAACTTCAGGGTTTTAGGCATCTCCTAAGACCTAGGTCAGCCTCAGGGATGCCTGTGAGTCCCAGGTTCTGGATTTCAGGATACTGGAACCAGAGCATCAGCTTCAAATTTGGAGTGCTGAATGTTTTAGTCAGATTTAGACTCTGGAATGCCAGATCAGTTGACTAAAAAGTGCTTCTTCATTCTTCCTAGAATAATGGGCATGGTCTCTAGCCCACCAGTAAATTCCCATTAGGAGTGTCTTCTCAAGAATCAGGAAATTCTGCCTAATGCTGGTCTACATGGCCACAATATAGCTAAGAGCAGCCTCTGTATAAGACCCTGAATTCCAGTTAGACAAGTGTAAAAGAGGAGAACAGATCTGAGGGCCAGAAACCTCATGTCATGTCTCCTTAAATAAATGAGGAAATACACCACAAATTTCCATTAGTTTAAACTCAGTTGTGCCTATAAAATGTGTGAATGGAGATCAAGGTCCAGAGCAGTTACTAAACTTCTCCTGGAAAATAAAAATCTCATGTGCCATCAAATAAGATCATAGCCTTCCTACAAATGCTAAGAGTATAAAACTCTCTCTTCTGTTTTAATCTATGTGTTCAACTTTGAAATATGTTTAACTTTGTCAGTTTGCTTGTGCCTAGGAAATCAGAGTTGGGGTTCACCTGTTACAAATTGGATAACAGTAAAAGGTAACCTAAAAATGAGACTTTTAATGTCAGTACTGCCTTGTAAGTGGATTTAATGTATAAATCACAAGTGGAATTGGTTCAACTGCTAGAAAAGCAGAAAACTTACAAAGTTGTTACCTAAGCCACAAGAATTTTATTAGTAATAAAGGTACCCAATTCAGCTTAAAGTAATAAAATTACTAGAAACTGTAACTAAGAGTTAATATCATTTATAGATGCTTTTATATTATAAAACAGCAGAAGAGTAATAACTGAAATTATAACTGGGTAGATTTAGCCTAAATCTACTATTGTAAATATAAATCTTAACCTGAACATACTCACATTTATGATCACTTAAATCCTAGTGTCATACCTTGCCTTTGCTAATGAGTATTCCATAACAGCTTCTGCCCCTATAGCTCTGGGAAAAGCAAACTTTAGGCATCCCTGTCTCCTCATCTACTCATCTTAGTGACTCTGCTTTCTCTTGTGGCTCCAAATGGAACTAAATTGCTGCCTAGTGGACTTCTTGACCCTTGGGGTTGAATATCCACTCTTTCAGTCCAGTGGCAGCCAGAGTCCTATTATCTCCAAGGACTGGGAAGTGAAGGAGGCCACCTGCCACAAGTGTCAAGGGTTCTTAAAAGTGGCAATTCATGAGAGAAACCAGTTTCCCTGAGGCTTCAATAGCCTCAGTGAGTATATGTAGAATTAGTCTTACTCACCCAAGGTCTGCTAAAGTCAAAATGAAAAATAAAGTTCTAAAGCAAAGAAAAATTATATTAAAGCATTGGGGACATTTTGGTTATAAGCCAATTATTAAAGTATGAAATTATTGTGCAAAACTGCATGGTCACAGTGCAAATTATAGTAACCAAAAGGAATCTTCAAAGAAATCTTTTAAATGTTATATTACAGTTAAACTTATTTTGTAAGAGAATGAAAATTATAACAGTAAGTCCTGTGTTTCTGTGTCAAACTATTCATGTGTGCCTATTTGTTCAATATATAACTTCCTACATTGGGATGATATCAAATTGACAAGTGAAAATTCCTGTACTGCTAAAATAAAATACCTGCTAGTTTACATCTTCATGGTAAAAGTGTAGAAGTAAAACACATTGCATTGGAAATGTTTTAGAAGTATATAAAAAATCAAGAGAAAAACTTCAGTATTTTCAAATTCTCTTGTGCTTTCAAACCAGGCCTTCAATATGCTGCAGGTTAACTCTCCATTTGAGTTATTGGCTAGGTTGGTCACTGACCCCTAACACAATAAAGGTGTCTACTGCATCTCTGGTTGTGCTCCTGAAGTTGATGGAATCTGTGTTGTAGTTTCAAACTCCTGCAACAGCCAATGATGGCTCGATATAGCCAAATGCACAGTGGACATTGTCTCCAGACTGGCACTGTTTCATAGTGCTGAAGGGTGCTAAGCAATAAACCAGTGTAATACTGAAGCCTCCAGTCCTAGCTTCTCTCTAGGGTCAATGGTGCTGCAGCATGCTGGCTGTGTGAAGGACATACTAAGTGGAGCAGTTATCACCAGAGTACTGTGAGTAGAACTTAAACACAATTGACAAAATGGCCTGCTCCCATGGAGAGATAACCTGTAAGGTATTGCAAACCTGGAACTTAAATCTATTAATTACAGCTCAAAGAAAAAACTTATGCATTGAGTAGTACATTAATAAATATTAGGTACTGTACCTATATCTCTCCTATTCTAGATATATGCCTGATGATTATAGTGGTATCTTTTCTATTCTAGATAATATGCAGAGGGACATCGAACAAGTTAAAATTCCTGGTAAACTTCATTTTCTAAGTAGTTATTGAATTTGCTTAACCCAGGTATACCTCTTAGTCCTTGTTCCAGCACCTGTACCAGTATTTAATGTTCCAAAGTATACCCCGGATGAACAAACCAAGGCAGCTAACCTGGGATTCACCCTGGAAGCTGATGGGTGGCTTGTTAAGGACACTCAAGTCTACCTGCCAGGAGTAGGGCAGTGGAAGGTCCTTCATGGACTTCACCAACCCACTCATCTGGGGAAGGATGCCCAAACCAGCTTAGCTAAATGAGTTTTTTAAAGGACAGAGCCTGGTGAAAAACAGTCAAACAAGTTACCAGGAGTTGCCCCGTGTGTGCAATTAATAACTCAAGCAATGGGAGGCTTAACCATCCTCCCCCCTTAAATCCCCCTGTACAGATATGTGGATCATACCCTGGGGGAGGACTGGCAGATAGACTTCACCCAAATGCCATCTTGCCAGGGCTATAAGTACCTCTTAGTACTGGTAGATACTTTTACTGGGTGGGTGGAAGCATTTCCCACTAGAATAGAAATGGCAAATGGGGTGGCTAAAGCTCTTATAAAGGAAATAGTTCCCAGGTTTGGACTGCTTAAGTCCCTCCAAAGTGATAATGGGCCAGCCTTTACTAGCAAAATAACCCAAGGTCTATCAGCTGCCCTTAGAATTAAATATCATCTCCATAGTTCCTGGAGACCCCAATCCTCTGGGAAAGCAGAAAGAGTTAACCCTAAAACAAATTCTAGCTAAACTCTGCCAAGAATCCATGTTGCCTTGGATCACCAGTCTACCCATGGCCTCACTGAGGCTGCATTAAGCTCCAAAAAACCCACTTCAGCTTAACCCCTTTGAGACGGTTTATGGGCAGCCTTTCCTTACCCAGGACCTGGTACTAGATCAGGAAATTGAAGAACTCACAAAATATTTTATCAACCTAAGAAAAACTCAGCAAGTCATCCAGGAGCTTGGAAACAAAATCTTCTTAGCCCCAGCCATGAATTATCTTTACCTAAAGTTAAACCTGGAGACCAGGTTCTAATCAAAACCTGGCAAGAGAACAGGCCTCACTCTCAGTTACAGCCTAAATGGAAGGGACATTATCCTGTGGTTTTAATCACTCCCACAGCTGTTAAAGGGATTGCCAGCTGGCTTCACTTATCCCAAGTGAAGCATTTCCCAAGAAAGTAGTGACTCACCAAAAACACCTGATGGGTCATAAGAGTGCCAGCCACTGGATGGCCTGAAATACCTCTTCAAGAGACAAACCTAAGTATTGTTTGTGTCTCTAACCCAACACCCTTTAAGAAATCTTGTCTGTCTTCATTTGTTTCTTCCAATACAATAACTAAAAAGGCAATGTCTCTTCTCATCTCCCTCTTAGCTGCCTTAGGCATAACCACCATTGAAAACTGGAGTTGGCAATTTATCCGAAACCCCATTATCTATTTCAGTCACTCCCTACACTCCCTAGAGCTAACAGATGACATAAATGAAACCAGTCCTGCCTTAGAAGCTATAAGACAACAGGCAGAATCTCTTGCTGCTGTGGTGCTGCAAATTCACAGGGCACTTGACATACTAACTGCAGCACAGGACGGAATATGTCTTTTCCTTAAGGAAGAATGCAATCTCTATGTAAATCACTCTGAAATAGTCCTAAATGGTATTCAAAACTTGCAAAATAAAACCCACCAACTTCGGGGAGATGCAGCCTTTATAGGCACCTAGCCTTCTCTAATTTGTGGTCTTGTATCCTCTTAGAGGGAACATATATTCTCATGATTCTATTAAAGTTATTTCTTCCAGGATCAACATCTTGTTAGCCATATGGGGATTTCAACCAGCTTCATTCAAGACTCCAGATCCATCTTCCTCCAACCAAGATAGAATAAACAGAGAGTTTTATACCTTGTCATGTAGGGCCTACTGCCCCCAAACAGCAGGAGATAGTTACAGAGGAATGAACATATCCTTTCAGCACCCCTTTAATAATAAAGGTGGAAACTCTTGGGGGGGGGGGTGATGAAGCAGGCTAGTAAGATAGGGAATCAATAAATGGATCCGGAACGATGTGGATATCAATACCCCAAGATGGCTGCTGGAAGATACTGATGAGATTTCTCTCAGAAGCCAGGAGAAGCCCCTAATATTCTTCAGAGGCCCTATAATTGGGTCCTTCTGGGGGATTGATGGGGGTAATCAATCAAAACAGCAAACACCTGGGACTCCTCCCATGCCATTAGAAAAGGGATGGAATAATTAACAGTTTAAAAAGCAGGCACAAAACCTTTCTTGTCCCTGTTGCTCTAGGCCCTGCTGCTGCTGTCGGTCCTGGTGATTTCTGTGACCTGCTTTTGCCATGTCCCCCCTGTGTGAATCAACACGGAAGTAAAACCTGGGCATTTATAATCTATAATGGGAAATTGTGGTGTATAAATCAGCCCTTTTTATCACTCTTCAATTGCTTACCCTTTACTGGGGTAAAGGATAAGAGCCTAATATCCTGCATATTTAAAGAAATCCTACACCTTGAAAATAAAAAGACAAACAACCCATTTAAAACATGGACAAATGACATGAAAAGACACTTCTCCAAGGAAGAAATACAAATGGCTAAGAAGCACATGAAAAAATGCTCGACATCACTAGCTGTTAGGGAAATGCAAATGAAAACTACAATGAGATACCATCTTACACGCATTAGAATGGCAGCTATTGAAAAAACAGCAGACTATAAGTGTTGGAGAGGATGTGGAGGAATGGGAACACTCATCCACTGCTGGAGGACATCCATCAGCCACTGTGGAGGATAGTTTGGTGGTTCCTCAAAAAACTAACAGTAGATCTTCCATATGATCCAGCAATCCACTGCTGGGTATATACCCAGAAGAATTGAAAACAAAGACATGAACAGATATATGCACACTAATGTTCATAGCGGCATTGTGCACTTTTGCCAAAAGTTGGAATCAGCCCCGATGCCCATCAACAGATGAATGGATAAACAAAATGTGGTGCATACATACAATGGAATATTACTCAGCTGTTAGAAG
>JAQZBX010033198.1:0-25496 GCA_029593785.1 Cabassous unicinctus | reverse complement strand
GCACAGGCTCACACTTAGGTGATTTGTGCCCACAGACATGTCACACAACCACTCTATTCTGTTTTTAGTTTTGCATCTGTGAAATGGAGGAATCATTGATAATTCACATGTCTAGTGTGCTCTGGTCAAAATGAAATCTCAAAATGGGTGTAAATGTTTAGCCCAGCACCTCACATAATAATAAATCAGTTTTCTTGAACGTTATTATGGGCACACAGCTCACCCAGGATCCACCTATCTAGCTGGGCCCTGTCCCCTCTGAAGGCATCCCATACCTTGCTGCATGGTAGGAGGAAATGCAAGCAGGCCCCTCCCTCTGCTGATTAAAACTAGTACAGCCCTTAGCTGTAGGCTCAGGGTGAGGAGCCACAGCCCCAGGATTCCCAGGTATTCCAGTTCTGTGGTCAAGTTCAGATACAATTCACCATGGAGTTTAGGCTGAACTGGGTTTTCTTATTGAAATTCTAAAAGGAATTTTATGGAGAACAATAAATACTCAGTGTATAAGTTCACATGGGTGAAAGACTGGCTATGTGTGAGTTTTCTAAAGATGTGTTTGTGCAGGAAGGATTCCAGTGTTGGGTGAAGATGGTGTTGTCAGAGGAGACACAGGGAATCTCTGAGATTTCCTTGTGCAGCGTCTGGATTCACCTTCAGTAGCTACTGGATGGTGTGGGTTCTACAGGCTCCTGGGAAGTATCTGTAATGATGGAATTAAGGCACATTAGGAAGATGCTGTGAAGGGCCAGATGCAATGCCTAGAACACACTGTTTCTGAAAGTGGACAATCTGAGAGTGGAGGACACAGCCATGTCCTTCTGACTGAGACACACAGTGAGGGGATGGCAGTGAGCCCAGATACAAACCTCAGCAAAGTGCCCTCCAGTGGGTACTCTGGACCCTGCAGCTCCAGTATCAGGTGAAGATGGGGAGGGGGCTTTTGACATCTGGTGTTTCCTCTAAGGGTCTGGGTTTCCTTACTCTCCCTGTGAACAGTTGTTCTGACCAGTCATCAGTGTCCCTGCAGATGCCTGCAGAGTCCAGCAGCTGAGAGCAGAGTGAGCAGCTTTGATGGCCACAGGCTCTGTTGGAACTAGTGGAGTCCATCAAGGGGCTGCAGATGCTGGCAGCTACAGCAGCCATACTGACCACAACTGGTAGCTCCGCCATCGATTGCCAGGACACCTGCCAAGGATAGTTCTAGCTGCCACTTACAACCAACAATACAAAGAGTGGAACCCACAGGGCAGGGAAGTGAGAAGGAGCCCAGGCCCTCAGCTCCCTGCAGGGCCAGCAGGACTTTTCCCCTGGACATCTAAGAAGCACTGAGCCAAGGGGTCTGGTCCAGGTACAGATCCACAGGCAGGATCAGGAGTAACTCAGGACCATGGAGTCTAGGGGCCTGGACCAAGGATAGGCTAGGAGAGACCTAGGACCACTGAGTACCAGGGCCAGTTTGAGAGGCAGGTGGAGTGGAAGGATAGGAGAGCTTCCCTGCAGCATCCAGACTTCTTTCTCATGACTTCTCTGTTCAGCTCTATGGGAAGGCTCAGGAAGGCATGGTCTTGCCTCTGCTATGTTTTTTAGGACAGAGATTTAGCAGAATTTCATTAAATCACCTTTATTTGGTCAATTCCATTGATAAATATAATCTATAAAGTTATGTGAAACAAACAGTATGCACAGAAGCTCATTCACCTGAACTGATTTAACCAAATGTCAATGTCACAATGAATTCAGAAAACAGGGTGATGTGGAAATAAGTCTTCAATGAAAAATGTACTTTGACCTTCAGCACAGTGTCCTCATAGTGACATAATTTACTCCATATGTGAATTTCATTTTCCTCCTTGCAGCTCCCCTCACAGAACTTCCACCCAAGGACTTTCTCAATGCCTCATCCACTGAGTCTTTACCTTCCTCCTGAAATTCTGTCATAATTATTGGTGTCCAGGACAAGTCCTTTTGACCTCTCATTGCTGCCACCCGCATGTGGACCAGGGATAAGGTTGAATACTAACCATATTTATTATTAAATCTACATATGATATAATTAAATTGCCAGTTTGCAATATGTTGCATTCAAATTCCCTACATGATACATACATATATATAATATCTGGGGGTATTGGCACAATGACTCTTTCCAACACCACCCTCAATCCCAGGCAACAAATGAATCCCTGAACAGCTCTTTCAGCACATTTCTTGTCTTTAAGTAGAGGAAACTGGCCTTAGTGTGGTGGCATCCAGGGAGAGGATGTTTCCCAAGGGCTCAGCCAACATCCTCTTTCCAGGGTACCCCTAAGACAAGGACCTTCCCTCATCCCCTTTCATTTTACATGGAGTTGCCTCCTAGATGCCAATCACCACATGGACAGACAGATGAAACCACAGCACAAATTTACTGAAATTTAGGTTCACTCTATGTCAAGAAACATTTTCTGGACATCATGGACCTCATCCAAAGAACATGAAAGCCAAATGGTTCTTCTTCCTTGTGGTGGCAGCTCCCAAATGTGAGGCTCTCAGGGATTCAGACAGGAAGGTCATGGGAATGATGCAATTAAGACCATGAATCACTGTGTTTCTCCTTGTCCTCAGATGTCCTGTCCCAGGTGCAGCTGCAGGAGTTAGAACCTGGTATGGTGATGCCCTTGGAGACCCTGTCCCTCACCTGCACTGTCTCTGTAATCTCTTTAACCAACAATCAAATGGGCTGGGTGCACAAGGCTCCAGGAAATTGGCTGGAGTTGTGGGGGACATATGGATTAGTGGAAGTACAGACTGTAAACCAACACTTCAGTAACAACACAGCATCACCAAGGACACTTCCAGAAATGATGGCTATTTAAAGCTGAGCAGCCCAAGAGTTAAGGACATGGTCCTTTATTACTGTGCAAGAGACACAGTCAAAGGAAGTCAGGGTGAGCTCAGAAAAAAGAAGGGGGCTTGGCTGCTTAGGAGGTTTGGGAACACCAGAGAGTGCTCATAGGTCAACCCCAGGGGCAGGTGCATGGAGCTGCTGTAGACAAGTGTCCTGGCCTTGACTATGTTTCCTAAAATGCACAGAGAGTAGAGCAGAAGGCTACCTTGGGTTGACCCCATCCAGGGTTGTTATGGGACAAGGTGACAACACGAGCTCCGTACTTTTGAAATTTCCTATTCCTTGCTTCTCTCTACTTAATTTTTGTTTATTTTTCTCTCCTTTCTATTTCTGGTTTATTTAGGTAGGACATAATTTTCAGCTATTTTTATATTCCACATTGCTTTGTCTTCATTTGCTCCTTTAAGAAAAAAAGCAATTTATTGAAATATATTTTCCATATGTGAACATACATAAAGAATAATTGTATAGTAAAAGTTGTGAACTTACAAAATAACATGCATGACATCATACAGGGCTCCCATCACATTTACCAAAAGATGGAAACAATTCAAGTGTTCATCAATCAATGAATGAATAAACAAAATGTTGTATATACATGTGATGGAATGCTATGTTGCAGTATGAAGAAATGAAATTAGGGCACATATTATAACATGGAAGAATCTTGAAGATGTTATGCTAAGTGAAATAAACCAGACACAAAGGCCAAAATTGCGTGGTCTCATGAATATGAACTAAATATGAAGAATAAATTCATGGAGTTAAAACCTAGAGTATAGGTTATTAGGAGATAAGAGGAGGGCTGTGAAGGAGCACTGATGCTTAATGTATGTAGATGTTTTAATGAAATCGACTGTAAATGTGTGGAAATGGATAGAGTTGATGGTAGCACATTATAATGAGTAGCAGCTGGTTTATAAATGGAATTTTGGAGGAAAAGGACAGTTTAGGGACATAAATGCCAATTGAAAGAAAGCTAGAGAATAATCTAGGGACTGAATAACAGTGAACCCAGAGGTGGACAAGAATTGTGGTTAATAGGACAAATGTCCTTCTGTGAATTAGAACAGATATACATCATTATTGCAGGTGGTGGGAATGTAGAAATGCATGGAAAAAATACAATTAATATAAACTATGGATTATAGTTAACAGCAATACTGTAATATTCTTGCATCAATGCCAAAGATGTACTGTGTCAATAATAGGTATGGAAAAAATATGCCAAATGTACATTCTACACTTGATCATGGTTTAAATGTAGAAGTGTCCCCTTTAGTACCTGTGATTCAATATTGTGTTATTTGCATATTGGTCACATGTCTGTATCCTCCTGGCAGCCTTATATCATGTGGGACAGAAAGCAGACATTTTCCAAAGGGGAGCAGAAGAGGAGCAGGCCAAAAAAGAAATAAAAGTGAATGTTTCACCTGTTCTGCCTTTGAGAAATTTAGAGACTGAATCTCCATTTGAGGTACAAGTTTCTGCTACCTGGACCATCACCAACTGCTCTTTTGCAGAATGATGGAGCAATAGGAATTCACAGAATTCTCAGCTTCTGGGCAAAGAAGTTTTCAGAAGAAACCATGGTTGCAACCCCTTAGAAAGGCAATTTCTTGTATTCTATTGGGCTTTGCTGGAAAGTGAAAACATCAATGAGATCTCTGGTCCTTTTGGGGCCAGATATCCCTATCATGTCCTGAGTCCTGGGTAATCAGAACACTCTTCCAGACAGTGCCAGCAATAGAGCTTCATCAAAGAGAACTGCTATATTCATTATCATGCCTTCCTAGGACCCTGGGGAGTGATGTGCCTGTTGTGAGTGCATGGCAGAGCCCCCTCTCAAAGACAATCCTGTTGCAACACCACATGAGTATCCTTCCCTCTCTGCCTTGGCATCATGAGGACACTGACTCAAGAATGCTCCACAAGATGCTCAGCACTGGTTCCCTGATGATTCAAGCTTGCTGAAGCCACCTGGCATTTGTTGTGCAGCAAATGCTGTTTGTACTGCCTCACTGGATAATTTGCCCAATGGGCTGAGCTGTGAGTTCCTCCTAGACCTGGAAAACTGTGACTCAAGCACCCCTATGTACAGTTTACTGACTTGTGGGCCATCACCAATGGCTCTTAGCATTCTGGTCAAGTACAAGGAAGGCAAAAGATTGGAGAACTAAAGGGGCCCCTGTGTGGAGAAATAACCTTTGGACAAAATTTGTAGCATGGAAAGTCACCATGTATCTTACCCTTGTTGATTTGCTTGGCAAAGTCTGGTATCACAATGAGTATAATTGTCCCTATGCAATAAGGGATACACAGAGATGATTTTGGCAGATCCACCTGGGAGAGAGGCAGAGGAAAAACCCTGCCTCCAAGATGAAGACAATGAACATACCCTTGAAGAAATCCATGAAATAGTTGAATTTCCCATGGATACTTCTATAGCTGGTGGATTCACCACTGAGCTGGACATGGAAATTCTGTCATGATTAAATTATGGAACAAGGAATACAAATTACTTCTTTTACTAAAATTGCTCCAACTGCCATTTACTAATGTGAGAGATGTCAATTACAGACCAGAACCTAATGGCATTTAGCAGCTCTTCTAAGAGGGGCTGCAACAGAATGCTTAAGGCAAGTAGACTACATCAACCATTTCCCACCAACCCAAGTTCCATTGTTTGGTTGTAGTGGAAAACTATTTTAAGCTATGTTCTTGCCACTTGGGACTCCCTTTTCTGGCCACTATCAGAGGATCTTCCTCCATTTTACCACATTATACCTTCCATATGATTCCCAGGATGGTGGGATGTTAGGGACAGCAAATGTAGCAATGGGATAAAGCAGTGTCTAGAAGTGCATAACACACATGAGGTGAAAATCCAAAAGGATGGTCCACAGGACATGACCCACACATACTGGAAGTTAGTGATTAATGCCTACTCTTTGTTAGCCCACCACTCCCCTTGGGTGTAGTATGGTCATGGGGCACCTTGGAGAAGTTCTGGCAACTCCCATAACAGGAAGGGGTAGAAGTGGACTGGAAGACCTGGGTAAGGCAGTATGTTCAATAAGAAATTGGTGGCCTTATAGCCCAGAAAGGGGAAAACCAAAAGGGTGGTCTTGGGGTGGGGGATGTTACTGCAAATAGGCCTAGAAAAGTGCCTCCCATAGGAAATGGTTGCATGGTCACTGTCAGAACTGGTTGCTATTCCTTTCTCATATTTACTACAGATTTGACCAATCAGTGACCTGGAAGGAAGACTGACCTTGGCCATTGTGGCAGCGGGAAACCTTACGAATAGCTGAATCTGCCACCTGACGCCTCACTTTATCTCTTACCTTTTTGCTAAGTCCAGATCGATGCATAAGGAGCTTATCTTCCCTTGCCAAGATTTGGACTGACACCAGGATGCCGCTGTGGCAAGAGTAATGGCACATACATTAGCTGTACATTCTTCTTCTGTAACCTGCTAAGATGCACCAATTCTTGATGCAATGAAACTGGCAAATGTTTCTCACATCTTTCGTTTTTGTTCACCAGTGAACATATGATATTCAATCTTGTCAACCACTTTGGTTAGCATTTCTGAGTCCACAACATGTGCCGTATAAGCTAAGCAAAAATTGTGATATGCTTTACCCAAAATAGTGTCCGGTAATCATATTGCCTTAAACTTCTTCCTAGCTCAAAAAGGATGTAGATATGCTGTTGTTAACACCTCCTGCCATACATGTTTGATACTTCAGGGGAAGTTGAACAGGAGGTAAATAAAATTAAAAGTAAGCCTAAATGCTGCAATGGGCATAAACACATTCTATGTGGGGCTTATTTAGCTGTTCCCCAGGGATATGCAAATCTGGATGCAACCATTACTTAAGATAGATCTGAGAATGCTGCTTGGAATATTGTAGGCATAGGTGAAACCCTCCAATTTTGTCACATGTTCTGTTGTTCTCAAACCTTTGCTGACAACATAGTTGAGAGTCACAGGTTAGCTGGACAGAACCTTCTTTGTCTTCATGTGAAGGTGATAATTGGGCTATTTCACATGGGCACTTTGTCAGATTATATTTTAGGCTTGCATCACCCTTACACTTCCTTATAGTCTAATAATAATAACAACAAAATTTTTACTTAATTGCATGATAGATATTCTAGGAACTTTTCAGGATTCAACTCCCCTGTTCATGGCAAGGACTCAGCAGAAGGCAATAGAGTTAATCCTAGAGGAGAAGGAGGAATTCAAGCATGAAGCTCAACTCAGACATTTCTTACTTCCCATATGGCTTCTGGAAATCTATCATTGGTGACTGCAACACCGTGGGGGGTCAATGGGCCCTCTGACCAAGAGTACACAACTTGGGGTACTGAGAAGCATGACAATGTGTTGGATGGCCATGGGGCTGGCACAGTAAATGTGTGGCTGGGCCTGGTCTATCGTTGTCTCATTTTTTCAATATGAAAAATGAGGGAAGAAAAAGTCAGTTATTCATTATAGACTGAAGTTTCAGCTCCATTCTGATCTTATCATGGGGTTGCCCTTTCCCATGAAACTTCTTTTGCTGGAACATCCTGGCTAACAACACATTTCCTGTTTCCAAGCACAGACCCATGTATTTTGATTTATGTGTGGAAACTTTTCTTTTACTTCTCTACCTCTTGATTTGTGATTATCATGAACTACAAAATGTAGGTAAGAATTATAGGAAGGGTGAGGCTACAGGTTCAGATGTTACTTTTCCATTATAGGCCTTGATTCATTCTACACCATTCCATGACCAAGGGAATATTCTCATAGTTACCTGATGAACTCCAGCTTATCATGCAGTGAACATCTTTCCTGTCCTGGGTCTTTTCAATCTGCTCTTACTCAAGCCAATAATCCACACACTTCCAATGTCAAACCTCTTTGTTTCCATTGTCAGGAAATAATTTACATGAGTATCTATTTTTGTATATCTTTTACATTTTGGCTTATATTCTTTTCCAGTACCATAAAATAATATCACCCCTACGTCTTTTCAAGGTAAATCTGCTCTCATGCCCCATGCTTAAGAAGGAAATGTTGGAGTTCCTTTTAATCATTTCTCTTTGATGTTCTACTAAAATAAATAGTCTACAACTTTAGAAAGTTTAATGGTTGTCCCTAACTTATGCCATGCACCTATGACCCCCTGACTTTTCAGTTTTCTCTTAACAGCTTATTCCCAGCCTACTCTGATTCTGTGATGACCTTAGAAGAGCTGGCTTCTAATTTTCTCATTAATCAACAAATTTTGTCATCAATATTAATAAAACATGTGCTCAGTTTGAGTATTGTTCTTAGACTCCAACTTGCTGCTTCCTCACTATTCCCCATGAGAGTAACTTATGTCTTTCATTAGTCAGGGTACTTAAGGGAAACACAACCAACAGGATGTATGTAATATATAAATATATGTTAATGTCATGAGATTTTTTAAGTAGAAATTGCCTTCACATGTTATTGTGAAAATGGTCAAACTCAAGTTATGTAAAGCAGGCTGCAAGCTGGGAATTCCAAGGTAAGCTTTCAAAGAATTCCCAAAGACCAGTGGTTTTCTGAAGTAAAGATAGGAAATTCTCCCTTCTGACTTCTGAATTCATCACTTTATTTTTAAGGACTTCAATTGATTGAATGTGGCTTCTCTCACTGTTGAAAGCAATCTCTTCACTTGGCTGTAGGTGTAATCAGACTTAGAATCAATCAAAGCACTGATGATGTAAATCCATAAAATATCAACACAGTAAAAATCGGGCCAGTGTTTGTTACACCAAACACCTTTACCCATAAATTGGCCAAGTTGACACATGAACCAAATTATATGTCCTATGCCTCTTTTTTTCCAGTGATATCTGCTTCTGCTAAATCTTATTAATGTCATCTCACTCCAGACCAAATCATATTATTTGCTCCCACATCTATGTCCCTAAATAGGAGTCCTCATCTTTGACTGTAAGATTGGAATTCATCCAAATCTACTTTCCTCTTTCCTGCACACCACATACATATTTGGAAATCATCTATATCTCAGGATATTTTTCTAAACTGTTACTTTATCTTCATAACTCTCTAGTTTTATCCTTGGCTCTTTCAGCAGAAAATAAAGGGAAGACTATGAGAACTTCTAAATAAGTAGGCAATTCATTATCAAATGAAACAAGTATACTGAGTGTGAGTGAATTTAATCTTGTGAATTCAAAATGCATGTACTCAGGTCATTTATTCACCCAATTTTCCTCTCTGATACCTTGGGCATGTCAGTTCTCTCCTCCAGTTTACTGCCATCAGGGATGGTCATGTTGACAGAAGCACCAAGGGTCACATGCAGATATAAAAATCAACTGGAAATCTTAGGGAACATTTCTTTTGAACTGCTCTTTTGAAAATATAGAAATGCCCCCAACAGTCCATCTCTCCTGCTACCTTTACTGGAACCCATGTTCCTGAGAAAAGGATATCTTTAAGAAAGAATGAAATTGGGTCAATAAAGCTTACAATATTTTAACAGGAAATGAGATGAATCACCTCCTATGAGGAGTTGTTATGTGAATTAAACTGTGGTATTGTAATCAATGGTGAAGGAAAATTAAGGTGTTTAGATAAACATTGATTTATTTTATATTCTGTATCTCCTTTCAAATCAATAACCACATTTTCAGTAAAAGATTTTCTATAAAACAAAATTGACTACCTCAAAACTTTATGGTCTGCATCATCAAAAATTCTTTTTGAATGGATAACTTTCTTCTATAGTCCTATTGTTTGAACCTAGACTTCAATGAGAGGCTAGAGAATACAAAAATGAGAATAGTGATGCCCTATATATGGAGCTACACCTAATTAAACTTAATTGAACAGTATTGAGGAGCACTGCTTAAGTTCTTTCTCAAGTTTTCTCTTAAGTTCCTGCTGTCATTTTTCAAAATTACTCCAATAACAGGACACCATTATCTTCAAACATCTGGACTCCACTTGCATTTTATTCACACTTAGTTTATATTCACAGTTCTTTGCAGGGGAATAAGAAGCCATCATATGGGCTTCAAAATTAAACCCAACAGTAACATTTTCTCCTTCCCCTTGTCATGGTGGTTGGTTCCTCTCTATGTGTTCATCAATGATATCTTCAATGACATCTACTTTAAACATTTACTACTTTTTTCTCCAATCACAAATTGTTAATTTCTTTTAGGTTTTCCCACCAGGCTTTTAATATTTTCTAGGTTCAACCCATTGTTGAGGTTAATAATCTCCACAAAAAAACCAAACTATTTTAGGCTTATGATGTAATATTTCTTTCTTTCCTGAGATGAATAGATCCTAGCAACTCATCTATATATTCACTCATATTATTATCATATACATGTTATCCTGATATTATCATATCATGTTATACAATACAATAATATATGGCATTACTTATCATGGTTCATCTGTATATTACAACCAGGAAGATTCTCCTATATCTGAACAACATGGCTCTAGATACTGAACACCATCTCTTCCCCTCCATTGTCCCACAGTAGTTTAGCCCACATTCCCAGATCTTCAAAGACCATTCCAGATTTTTCAAGGTATTCCAGCTTGTCCTATTTCTTTTGGCTTCCCTATAACCTACAATCAGACGTTAGATATATTATATAATTTAAATAAATAATATTATTGTATACCCAGTTTTCTATATGCTACTTTTAAGGCTGTTCTCATGACATGAAAAAGAGCAAAGGGGGTTTCAGAGATAAATGTATCTAAATAGATCAATGTACATGTACTGACATTGAGGTTGAGAGAACTTGACCTTGCCCAGTTGCACTTGTGTGACAAATCAGGGCAGAAACAGAGTGGGTGATCCTCATGCAGATGACGGTTCTTAGAAATCATTCTAGTTCCAGTAGGGACAATAACACTAATGACGATGATGATAACATCTAACAGGATGTGAAACTTCTAAATTCATACATAATGTTACTTCCAAAATTACCAAAGTACCTTTTCTCGCCCTGAAGAACAAAGAAGTTAGGTCACATTTTCAGGGTCAAAGAGTGAGGAGGGGATGGGGCTGTACTGTGACCTCCTCCAATACTAACTTATAGATCCTAGCCACCATTCTAGGATTCAGTGACATGGATATCATGAGGGCAACTCACAGGTGATTTTTCAGGGAGACCTGCTTCCTGGACAATGAGATTGCCTCAAGCCTTGGTGAACTCAACCCTTCTGCATACCATCTACTGTGAAGCTCTATTGACAAGAGTCATGCTTGTCACCTCACCTGAAAAAAAAAAAGGAAACCATTTCATTGAACCCAAAATTTTATAATCCAGAATGCCAAAAGTGGACACTTCTATCATACCTAAATGGTTCATAAAGAAAAAAAAAAAAATCCTGAACCAACATGTATGGGGCTAAAGATCTTCTACTAGCTGTCACTATTTTAGTCCTAAGGAGGCTATGTGGAGTAGTGGAAGCACAAGGAGAGAGTACTAGGTCCAGAAATTTCTTGTGGATATGCAGGTCACAAAAGGAAAAACATGATTAGGAGGCAGTGTGTGAGTTGAACAATGAGAATGATGGCCATCTAAGTATAAATATTCATCATGTTTCAAAAATAAACTTATTGATAGGCTTACATTATTGAATTTAATTACACAGGACACCTTGTATATGCACAAGGATGAAGATGTTTAGGTTAATGTTATATTTTCCCAAGTTAGTGATTTACTGAAAATCATTCCAATTCACAGCAAAAATGATTGCCCACACTTTTATCTGATCTGAATTAAATATGATTGCTACATTTTCCTGCTTCCTCAAAATTTAGGAATATATCAAAAACTTGAGGTAACGGAAGAGAAAAAATCATCAAAATGGGTTTCTCAAAAATTTAGGGCCCTGGATTTGAGGTAGGTATTGGATATTTAAATGCATCTCATGGAAGTAGAGACAAATTGACCTTATTCCCAATGTCATACTTGATCTTCTGCCATATTTGGCACCCTGATAAGCTCCTACATCATATTTCTGCCCTGGAATGAACACACCCTAGGCTTAGTGAAAGGGGGATAATGCCACATATCCAACATCCTCTTCACAAGGGAGCACCACGAGTGAAACTCCTCACTCCCCTTTAATTTCTACATAGAAAGATACTTCACACCTTCAAATCACCACTTGGATAACCAGATAAAACCGCAGCAAACAGGTTCATCCTTAGTCAGGAATATATTTCCTGAGCACCATGGACCTCTTTCACAAGAACATGAAACCCTTAGGGTCCTTCCTCTTTCTGGTGGGAGCTCCCAGATGTGAGTGTCTCAAGGAATCAGACATGAAGTTAATGCAGAAGTAGATCTGAGCACATGACTGACTGTTGCTCTCCTTTTGCTCAGGTGTCCTGCCCCAAGTGAAGCTGAAGGAGTTGGGACCTGGTTTGTTGAAGCCCTCACAGACCTGTCCCTCACTGGCAAACTTCTAGAATCTCTTTAATGAGCCATCATATGAGTTGGATTTGCCATTCTCCAGGAACCTACCTGGAGTGGGTCAGTGCAACATGGTGTGGTAGAAGAACTAACAATAATACAACTTTTCATTCCTGACTCAACTGCATAAGGAACAAATAAAAGAACATAGTTTATTTAAAGTTGAACAGCCTGAGAGCTGAGGATATGCCATGTATTGTTCAGAGACACAGTGAAAGGAAGTCAGAGTGAACTCAGTCTCAAACTTCATCATGAAGGGCTGGACCACAGGGGCCTTGCCAGACAATAAGGGTCATCATGGGCCAACTTCAGAGGCAGATGCAAAGAGGGGCCGAGGAGGACTTTCTTGACCTTGCCTATTGTTCCCTCTGCTTGCTCCCCACAATGTAAGCAGCAGATACCAGCCATTGCATCTTTTCTAAGCAGTGCTTTGATGTATACATGTATCCAAGATTCAAACTCAGAATTTCCCCATTTGTGAAAATAGATATAGATATAGACACAAATATAGGTATTGAAAACCCATGTTTGTGTGTGATACCATGATCATGTTGTATATAAGACAATGATAATTAATATTGCCTTAAATTGATGCAGGTGTCTTGTTCTTGAAGTCATATAGAACAGAGAAAACAAAGTGGGCTACCTAGAAGACAGGGGAAGTCTAGAAGTTGCACCTAATTCTGTGCCAGGATTTCCCCTTCTTCCTTCTCCCCCCCTGAGAACATGGAGCACTACATGATGGTGAATAAGGCACTGTTTGGACTGGGCATTCTAAGTATAGTTACTTAATATTGCTAACTTGAGATAAATGTATTTATATAAAATAAATCTTCAAGACTTGTCCAGGTTCCTTCAAGGATATGGTGCTTTTGTTCTCCAAGCTTCAGAAGACATGGTAAAGTTACTTTCTTCATTGCTCTTTGATGTTACAGTAAATTTCTGGCTCACCCCATACAGCTACACCCTTCTGTCTCTCAACTTCTCTCTCATCACCATCTCTCTCAAGCTTCCATGACTGTGGGGTTGCTTGGGACTTGTCTTCTGATATTTTCTTACTACCCAAATCATCCCAACAAAATTGGTGACATCAGTGTCCAAATGGAGTACTTATCTCCTCTTGTCACTGCCTCCCCAAATCTCTGTGTTACTGATATGTGCCCTTTATCTTCCTTATTATCTAATTTACCTCACCAATACTCACTAGACTGGTACAAAATTCTCCACTCAAGGTTTGTTGAGGATAAGATAAAAAATAATGGGACTTTTAGAGGCAATTGTACTTAAATTGATAAATATATAGGTGAGGACACTGAGACTGAGGGTGTTTGAGCTCCTCAATTCATGTAACTGTGAAGTATTAAGGGCAGGGGTAGCTCAGGTGGTCTTTGTGCATTCATGGAAATCAGAGGCAAAGGCACTCACAGGTCCCTTCTGGCTCCCATGAGGGGATAATACCATTAACAAAAGTAATGAAAAACATATAACATCCTTGACAACTTACTAAACTACACACAGGAAGTTACTACTGAGGAATGACATCAGCAAAGTGGAGAAAGTGGAGCCAAACACCCTTTCCTCCACTGAATCTTGGAAAAACAGAATTTGTGAAAAACAAAATTCTCAGGGAATGTAAACATTTTATACATTTTGTATATTTATTCCATTATGTTCATACCCCTGGGAGAAAATTCCCAAAGCCATCCATGATCCTTCCCACATCTGGCCTCCTGAACAGCATATTCAACACTTTTCCTACTTGGAAAAGGAGGAAACTGGGCTTGGTGAGGGGCACATCAGGGAGAGGCCTTAGTTATTCAAGGGCTAAACCAGCATACTCTTCCCAGGGCATGCTGGATATTTAAATGCATCTCATGGAAGTAGGACAAGGACCTCCCCTCATCCCCTTTCATTTTACATAGAGTAACCTCCCAGGTGCAAATGGCCCCATGGGCAAACAGTTGAAAACACAGCCCATATTTAGTTAAATTCTGGTTCCTCCTCATTTGATAAATATTTCCTGTGCTTCAGGGACTTCATCTGTAAGAACATGAACACCTTGTGGTTCTTCTTTCAGATGGCAGCTCCCAGAAGTGAGTGTCTCAGGGATTCAGCCATGAAGGTAATGGGGATGATGCATCTGAGAAAATGACTCACCACTGATATTTTATCCTCAGGTGTCCTGTCTGAGGTGCAGCTGCAGGAGTTGTGACCTGGCTTGGTAAAGCCCTCACACACCCTGTCCCTCACCTGAAAAGTCTCTGGATTCACTTTAACCAGCAATAGTGTGAGCTAGATCCACAAGTCTCCAGGAAAGGGGCTGGAGTGGGTTGCTACCATGGGGCATGATGGAAATACATACTATAACTCAACACATCAGTTCTGCTTCTGCATCACCAGGGACCCCTCAAAGAATGAAGTTTATTCAGAGTTGAAGAGCATGAGAGCTGAGGGCACAGCCATTTATTACTGTGTGAGACAGACAGGGGAAGCCAGGGTGAGCCCAGACACAAGCCTCCCCTGCAGGGCACAGGAGGGGGCTGGGCTGCAGAGGCAGTCCTGGCCATTAGGGAGTTATCAGAGGCCAAATCCTTGGACAGGTCAGAGAGGGGTTGGGGAGGAGATACTTAGCATTGTCTTAATTCCCTTTTCTGGCTTCACAACATGTAACTGCCATTGCATCTTTGCTAAGAAGGGCTATGATGTATCTAAGATTCAAGCAAATTACAGATTTTTTAAAAAAAATTTTATTACATGCATGTGTACAATGTATTGTGTGAGTGATTTTCCCTGTTATTGATTCTGGAAATGGCTGAAAGTTTTGAAAACCTTGCTTTCAACTAAATCTGTGAAGTTAAATTTATAAACTTATGCTAATATCCTGAGTATGGTCATGAAAACTAGCCCCCCCACACCACCCAGCTGAGCTTGTGTCCTCATGTGGAAGGAGGAGGAAGAGGGAAACCATGTCATGCTTTGGGGGCAGTGTCCAGGGTCTTCACTTTGTTCTCTCCATCCTATGTTTCATCAAGGACCACAAACCTGTGCCTCTTTTAAACCCTGTATAAAATCTGATGCCATTATATGGGATGTTATAATTATGACATACACACACACATACACAGAACACAGGTTTTCAATGTATAGATATAAAAAATGATACATTATAAGAAAAAAACCAAGCAAACAATATTTGTTTATTTTTCACTTACCCAAAGAGTATCCTTGAATCCATTTGCAATTAATTAATCTATATTTTATTTTATTTTTTCATGGATGTATTAAACATTTATCTGTGTATTATTTTACCCTAACCTTAACAAGTATATCAATATAAATAAAATGTAAGCTCCACACCTAATAGTCTATGAAACAGGAAGGATCATTAAGAAGAATTAATTCCCACACTTAATCCTATGTGAACAACCACAGGTTTTAGCAGGCAGAACTGATGTGACGTCCTTCTATGGAAAATACTGCCTTTGAGACATTACTTGGAACTCATGTTGCAGGACATCCTAGAAAGCAGAGGACATCATCTGCCTCCATGCAGCACCCCTGACTGGGAAATAGTTTCCTCCTTGGTGCATCTAGTTTTAGGGAATGAGAGTCCCTGTTCCTGGATGTGAGTGTCCAGGTACACTTCCTGGATCTAGCCCAGGAGTGAAGATGTCCTTCCAGAACTTTAGCACCACCTGGGAGATAAATGGCTCCTTATTCATTGTACTTTCTGAATTCCTGCTTCCTCAGGAAAGGTTCAGTTTAGGCTTCTTACACCTTATAAATATATGTAGACTACACCCACATGTGATTTTTTGAATTTTTTTCATTGTGACAGTCACAGATCATTAAGAGAGCACTGATGCCAGAAAGACCAAAACCCCTCAGTTCCACTCATGATGTGTGGTAGAACTCCTGTATTCCTTACATTATCATCTAAATTTTCATTTGAGCTTGCCATCTCTTTTACTGTTTATTATTTCCTTCTAGGTATTAACTTTACTTTTTACAGCATTTGGAAGATTGACATTTTTTTGTTCTATTTATTCTTATTTTTAGTCTTCTTATCTTCCACTGGCATTCATTCCAATTCTATGAAATTGGTAATCAAGATAGAACATACATTTATGGTCACCAAAATCAGGAATGAAAATAGCAAGGCATAAATAGACCAAAGAAACTCTCAAATATACCACTGAACCTTGGCCTTGTGTTATTGCCAGCCTTCCCCTTGGAGATGGGCCACTGTTTATACTTCCACCAAATCCTGGGCTTAAATATAGTGTAAGGTCCCAGCCTGCCTGACAATGACAGTTTCTTTCATCATTGCAAATTCATCTAAACTGTACTCTCAGAAAACAGTCATAATTGCAAAAGGCATTTGCTCAAGAACACACAGGTATCGTTACATACCAGCCCAATATCAGCTACTCCTGTGGAATGGTGTTCATCCAATCCAGAATGCCAGACTTCTTAGATGAAAGACTGCTGGAATGCAACATTATCCTGCAACCAGGATCATGTGTGATACTGACAAACTTCAGTCTTCTGCACATGGTTTCTGCTGTCACACATATCTAAAAATTTTATTTTCTGCAGATTCTCCTACAAGGTCCAAATCAGCTCCTTTAATATTTACATTATAACCAGTGTCATCAGCACTCAGAGCATTTTTACCAAAGTGTTCTTTGCAGTGCATGGTGCAGACAGTACAATTGTACTTATACCAAATCCCCTCTTAAGTGCATGGGGTTCCATCCTGCATGTAAATATCCCAGTGCAGTACTCTGGAAGATCACATATATTTATAATAGTTCCACAAAGTGTCTCAGCTGGGGAGTATGTGCAGTTTATTTTGTATTGGAAGAGCTCCAAGACATAAGCAGACAGTACCTAGTACAACATGCACCGCTATAACACTGCTTGAAAGAGCCACAATTATGTGGCTCTAGCCCCACCATTAAACCATTTCCAAAAGGTTTCTTTATTAGTATTTTATTAACATTTCATCAACAGTTTATTGATATTCAAATATCAATCAGGATTGATTTGAACTATCTATAGCACATGCATAAATAACAGATGTCAGATGCATCTGTCATCAAAGAGTATCTATACATAAAACAGATGGTCCTTTTCTAGCAAGTACAAATAGGTGTATCAAAATATAGACCAAAATTTGTTTCAAATTCAAAGCATTTTAATCATAGATAATAATATGTGTCTAGATGGCCAATCATCATGGAAGGCATGTTTTGCATAGACAATGATTCATCATGAAAATTAAATTTATTATATATATATATATATATATATATATCTTTAATTGCCATAATATGCATGAGGCATGAAAATTATTTGCACTCACTCTCTATGAAACTTATAATATAGGCTTCCTGTCACCAAATAGTTGCCTACATAGTTCAAACTCCTCTGATTCTAGACTATCAACCCATTACAATTGTAGCTTATATCAAGACCCTAATACATTCAGTCATCTATACTGGCCAGAGTCAGTATAAATTTGGTACAATTCATATTACTATTGTATAAATGACACACCGAATTAGAACTTTCAGGAAGAACTTGCATAAAGGCTGCATGGAAGGCAAAGAACTTAGAAGAGATCCTTGGAGCTGCCCTGATGTTTGCTGCAGAGAACAAGGGGTCCCTATCCTTTATGTGTCCTATTCTTTATGTAGGTCCTATTGGGTTGGTGTCTGTCATTATCTTAGAATTGACATGATCAAATAGGCAGGAATCCTCAAGAGGTTTTGTTTCACAGGCAAGGCCATCCAACTTCATAATCCTCTTGATACTCCCATAGCATATGTCCTCAGTGACGATAGAATGAGGAATCTCTTACAGATAACTGAGGTAGCAGCAGTCTCAAGGGATGTATGCATGGTAAAACTGCCCTGCTCCTTGGTCATCTTCGGACACAATGGCAGATGTGTGGGCCAAAGCAGTTTCTTGAGCCACTTGTGGATGCATGTCTCTGGTCCCCAAGTTTCAAGCTGCAGGACAGCCATTCTAGAACCTGAACATCTTTAGCATGGTGCATCTGTTTCCTGGGAATCACCACCTCAGGAGATTTAGCACAATGAGAAATGGCCTTGACAGGACTGGGTAGGACCCAGGAGTACACATATCCCAAGCATCAAGGGGGTGACCTGAGGGTGCTCTGGAGTTCTACAAGCCTCCTTTCCAAAAGAGAATGCATATCTGTCCAAAGAGTATGGATAAAGGGAGAGTCCTTAGTGAAACCAAATCTCAACCATTTGCTATGGCTATGGATGCCATATGGAGACACCAAGAGACAACCAAGAGCTGTCCCCAGGGTCTGGGCATCATAGCCCTGAGTGGGATTAGGCTACAGCTAATGGGAGAGGCTTTGTGTGGGCCGAGAGAGGAATTCACTGGGTTTGATTGGGATAGATGTGAAGGCCAGGCCTCTGGATGCCAAACTTGTAGGAAAAGGGAGAGGGTCGCAGAGATTTTTGTGTTTCTGTATTAGGATCATGTGATGGTTAGGCTAATGTGTCAATTCAGCTAGGTAATTGTACCCAGCGCTTTGCCCAAGCAAGCACTGGGCTAATTGTAATACAAGGACATTTATGGACTTTAGTCATCAATGAGTTTACTGCATAGATGGCTGATTACACTTATTATCAACCAGGGAAATTGCCATCAGCAATGGGTGATGTTTTATCCAATCAGTTGAATGCCTTAAAAGGATAAGTGATTTCAGTATTCAGACAAAATTTATCAGCTCTTATTTGGACAGCCAACACCTCCCCCAAACTCATCAAGACCTTCATTGAATGTTCATTGGAGCCCCTGGTTTGCAGCCTGTGGAATCTAAACTTGTGCCTCCCCATGGTCACTTTAGAAAATATTATAAAATCTCATACTATTCACAGATATCTCCTGTTAATCCTGTTTTCCCTGGAGAACCCTCACTAATACAGACTCCTGTCACTGTTTCCCTCCTAGGGCCATAGGAAGAACATGTGGTGAGAATACCAATGTGTCTATTGGGGAGCACTGAGAATAGACCACATATTGGCCCTCAGCTTTTATGGACCAAGATTAAATTCTCTGATCTCTGGGTGAGATTTTGCTGTTGAGTGTCAGGTGACTGACCTATGACATAAACACAGAGGTGAAAGCATGGCTTTGTAAGGCAATGGTTGATTCATGACCAGCTCTTATAACTTTTCTGCAGGCAGGATTTTCAAGGACTGTTATTGTGGTCAGTTTGTGTCACAATGCTGTTTCTAAATCTTTCTCCAGTGGTCTTCTATGTAGTGGATCCCCATGCTTGAATTAGGGCAAACCCAGAATCTTTCTTAACATTGATTTAATTACCACCATTTTAGCACTTTCATGGGTAGGTTATTATATGCAGAGAGAAGACCAGGACATATATTCTGTTATGAAATGAAGTAACCAATGGTAATGAGATATCATTCCCATAAGAATATTCATAAAACAATTTTTCACAAGGGATTATATAAATATTTTTGCATTTGGAATTTTACTTTTGATGGATTCTAGAAGATAGTAAATGGAATGCTGCTTAAGTGGGAAAATAGTAATATTTTATGGGAGAGTGCAATTCTTCAGAAGTCGTGACCTAACCCTATGAGAAGGGAGAGTAGAATAAATTTTATCTTGGCAATGCCTGTGAGCTGTGAGATTGACTAGTGTGAGGTAAGGGAAAGTAGTTCCCCCATCTGAGTCCATTTCCCTAGGTTTGCTAATAAGGTGATCTTGGTCTTTCACTGTGAAGAGGCAATGAAGGGTGTATGTTTTGAAAATTCTGAGCTTATGAATGTGGAATATCTAATTATGTACTTTGAAGTTAAGTGGTATTTTAGTGCTGAACTAAAGGTATAAATGTTATATCCACCAGTGTTAAGTCATTTTTATTTTATCATATTATTCAGGTGGAAGTCACTATGTGGGGGGAAATGATTAACTGAAGATATAAACCTCCTTAGTTTGGGTAAATTAAATGCTGGGGGGAAGGAAAAACAACTAAAATGACAAGTAATTAATCTCATCCATGACACAGTCCAATGTGGGCAGCAGGGACTCTCTGCTCAATGCAGTTACTTAGGGACCCATGCATATTTCTCATTGTGAGCCTCCCCTTCTCTAGGAACTTGGAAAGACATTCATTCTACTGATTGAAAGAAGGATGAGGGGAGGCGTTTTATGGGCTTGAGTCAGAAGAGGTGTATAGCATAGCCTATTGACAATAGTCAGGCAAATGTTTCCACTTATTTGCAAGGGATGATGTTAAATACAGCCACAGGAAATTAAATACCCTTGAATAGAGTAAAACAGTCTCTGGCATATGAATATAAATTTATTAAAGAGGCATAGGAACAAGATTAGTTCCTGGTTTATATGGGACCCTAGGAGCACATGGTTTACATGGGGTACCAGAGGCCCCTGGGAATTGTTGCCATAATTGTTCTTTTCACCCCATCCCCATCCGTTTTTCATAATTTAAAACACTTATATATCACCTGTGATAAATCATACCTTTTCTAGTCACTGGAATATATATAACTGAATTATTAATCACAATAACATATGACATATTTTTTCATTATTCCCACTTTACAAATAAAGCAATAGAAGTGGCCAGCATGCCCAAGATCACGGTCACTAAGAGCTGGAGAAGAGTCTGTTATAAGAATCCTGGCACCTCCACCTTTAGCCATCATGTCCCATTGCTCCCTCCCATGCTTTCCAACCTGAACTGTGAGTCTAAACAGGAACACCTGGTTTATTCTGTAGCAAGCAAAGAAGAATCAAGCTGGGAAATAAAGTTCTTTGGTTCTCGATGAGGTTAGACAGGCTTAGCACATCATAGCCTCTGGGAGAGCCCCTTCTCTTCCTGCCTTTATCTTAGCACATCACTAAAGATTTAGAGGCAAGGAGAGCTCATATTGTGGTACCTGCTGTACCTCCAATCTTGGTCCAAAGACCCTGATGAAAAACAAGACAGTTAAGCTAGGTCCATAACTGGAATTTTTATGCATTCTTCAGAATTGACATATTAGTTATGTCACCAAGAATTGTACTGTATCTAAGTGCAAACCTTATTGGATACCTACTTACCTGGTGCCCAGATTAATAAAGTGACCAGAAAATAATAGGATATGATAAATATTTCACAAATATACAATTTAGTGTTCACTGATTCCTCTACCTTTGGGGTTGACACTACTTATTATTTTCACTTACTTTTGTTTCAATTTTATAATCAGTTTTATTGAAATGTATTCAGAAACCATACAATTCATCTACAGTATGCAATCAATGGCATTTGGTATAATCAAAGGGTTGTGCATTCCTCATTTCAGTCAACATTATAGTATTTTCATTACTCAAGAAAAAGAAAAAAACAACAAAAAACAAAAAAACAAGCTATATAAAAAATCCTATTCTTTAGTATTCACCTCTCAATCTCTGTATCATTTTCCTGCCATATATAACTCATATTCTATTTTCATCTCTGTAATTTATTTGTATTAACAATTTGTATAGCTGGAGTAAAATAACATGTAGTATTTTTGGTCTAGGTTCTTTCACTTAGCCTGCTTCTGTTTTTAACATTGGTAGGAGATTATTAATATAGTACCATATGCTACTGTCTATAGTTTGTTTTGGTTGTAGTTTTGGCCAACTATCACCCTGGTAGTCACCTCTTGTATACTTGTTCTGTTTCAGGGAGAAATATTCTTATGTTTGCCCCATTAATCATATTCATTTTTCTCCAGATGGTTCACTATGCTATACACTTAATTTTAATATACATCATCCTCTAGTTCCCACTCTAACATAATGCTGAAAATCTTACCTTTGTATTTTACAATAAATTATGAATTCTTGTGAGCTCATTCTACTTCTTGGAGATAAGTCCTTTAGCCTCACTCATCCTCTGCATTCCCTCTAAACATACTGCTCTCTACTCAAAATCCACACCTATTGCACAGGACCTGGTTAAAATATGGTTCATCCATACTAATGAAGACCGTGATATAAGAAAATGAATTATAATATTTTGTGGACAGGTGGGGAAAACACTCTCCAAGATATATTGCTTGGTTGATGATAAGAAAGTTTCAGCACTGTAGATGGATCAAGAGGACATTTGTTAAAATATTAAAATGATGAAAGGATGAAAAAATAGAGTGAAGAGATACCTCATAAATGATGAATAGCTAGATAGAAGATAGGTGATAGATAGATAGATAGATAGATAGATAGATAGATAGATAGATAGATCATAGACAGAAAGATAAAGGAGAGTGAGAATGAGAGAAGTTGTAAATACTCCATCACCAAAAGGCCGAGAAGGGAATATTTGTCAACAGGAGGCAGGTGCTCTCATTTTTCTCAGGCTCCTTGTGGTTTCAAAGTGAAAACCTGATAGAGATGCTCAATGTGACATGAGAAGAGGAGGGAACCTGCTCCTTAGGGAAGGTAAAGAGGAACAGAGGGCTCAGCCTTGCAGCTGCTTTTATGGCTCATCATTGATTGTTCTTTTTTTATTTTTATTTTCTTTTTATTTGAGGTCAATCTCTAGTAATATTTGTATGTAGAGTTGCCACAGTCACAGTAGAGCACAGACCAGTGTACAAAAAAGGGTAAGAGGGAAATCCAGGCAGGATACTCCTTTTTGCCAGACTGTTCTTAATTCCTAACATGTGATGGATTTGCCCAGCCTTAGGGAGATCCACCCACTCCCCTCCTGACCAGGTACTCCTCCATTTCTTTCCTTCACAAAGCAGTTGGTTTTCCATCCTCAGGTGTGAGATTATCAGAGATGCCTTCATTATTTCTGTGGCTGCCACATACTCCTTTATTATTTCCTAGAATTATATTCTGTTTCTTCCATCAGGAAATTTAACAAATATGTGAACTTGCTGTCTGTCTTCTATGCACCAAAGGATGGTACAATGAGGGAAGACATGGACCATGTTTTCCTTGTTCTCTCTCAGATTTCCATTTTACACTTAAACACTTGTCCCATGGTGCTGATCCTTGAACATGTGTAACATATACAGATGGATGGATGGGGGATGGAGAGAAGATGGATGGAAAGATATTTATTTGCATCAAATGAAGGAAGGAGGGATGATGGATGATGACTCTGGCAAGTAATTTCAGGACTAAGGCAGCTGTTTTCACATATGTGGGTTTTGTCACAGCTCACCACCTAAGGAATATGGGGGAGAGGGCAGATCACGGGGACAAGAGGACCCATCCCCAGAATCACTCCTGACTCCCACTGCACCATGTGGCTGCTGAACCTAATGAAGTGTTACCACCAGGAGGCCTGGTGTTGATGCTAATGAAGGAATGGAGAATAACTCTGACTGCAGACAGAAGTGATGTGGAGTATGAGGCCAAGAGCCTCTACTTCCTGTTGCGGGAATTGAGGTTTATCTTTGTTTTTATTTTTAAATTAAAAATTTTGTAATACGTTTATATTTACAGAAGAGTTGAAAAAATAGTATACATATTTCCTGTATATCCATAATCCTGTTAACGTTACTGTTAATATCTTATATTTCCAATATACAACTGTCAAAATATAATCATTAATAATAATTTCAACAATAACAAACTATAGACTTTGTAAAGTTAACGTATTTTCCATTTGTATTCTCTCTCTGTTCCAGGGTCTAATCCAGTCACCATGCTGCCTCTAGTATGATACTAGGGCACCTTAGATTTCTGTCCTGTACAGTTTCTCAGTCTTGCTATGTTTTTCTTGACCTTGGCACTTTTGAAGAATACTAAACACATATTTTGTAGAATGTCCCTGGGCTGAAGTTTTCCTGAACTTTTCTCATTATTAGAATGGCTAATACATTAAAGGGAGGAATTTCACAGGTACAGCACCCTTCTGATAGTTTCATATCAGCTGGGGAAAACGGTATCTTCCAGGGTTCTCCATTAGAGAGTTATTATTTCTCCATTTTCATCTTCTATTCTTTGAAATTATGTCACCATGTCCAGCAAACACTGAAGGGAGACTAAAACATCAACATTCTTCCCCCCAAAAAATCCCATCGTGTTGCATGTAATTTGTACTTTTACTTAAACCCAATACAATGTTATGCAACTATTTCTTCATCCGTTCAACATTTATTTGTTTGTATATAGCTACGATTTTTTGTACTTTTCACTTATATTTTTGTCTCTCCCTTTCCACAGAGGATCAGGTTCCTTTTCCTTGAAAATTATCTTTTTCTATTTCCTTGCTATTTGAGAGACAATAATCAATAACTGTTTTTCCTTAACATTTCTTCAGTTTAAATGCTTTCCTCTGAATGAAATTATTTCCAAGACATTATTTCCAAGACAGAACTATAGTTTAACACTAATTTTCCATCAGATTTTCAAATCCTTGATCTATGGTTTCTTTCTATTAACATCCAAAATAAGAAGTTTGACTGAAGTCCATTAGTTGACCCAAATGAATCAAATGAATGCAATCAAGTTTCTATTGATGTTCTTAAGATATTCTATTTTGCTTGCTTGTCAAAAATATTTTACTGATGAGATTAAGGAAGTAAATTTTATACTTCAAAATCAATATACAACAGAATGTCTGTATCTTAATATAACCTCTGGAACACAAAATGAGGAAAAGCAATGCCAGTGCTCAAAGGTGCACTCTCATATTGGGCCATCCAATCTCATGTTATCAAAATCAATTTCCTCTCGAACATGCTCAGAGAAATAAAGGAAAGTTTCACATTAAGGAACAAGGCCTGAGTACCTTCAGTCTCCTCTTTATCATGTTCCCCTCTTCTATCTGTAAAGCTGCCCCACATCCAAATCTCTCTTCAAGCCATGTAAGGAAGGGGGTAAATTTAACTTGTGCAGGGCAGGTGCTTCTCACCCTAATCCAGGGTCTATGATGGTGAATGAATCTTCAATGAGAAAAACCTGCAATTGTGTTTCCTCTTCTGCCTGCTGGCAATATCCCAAATTGAGATTCCCAGGATTTCTGAAAAGGGCATGGATTCTGGTGTTTGTTGTGACTCACTGTGGACTTGTCCCC
>JAQZBX010033197.1:0-22465 GCA_029593785.1 Cabassous unicinctus | reverse complement strand
GGAGATCTCTTACTACTACTAAGACTTGTGCTTATAGTCAATGGAAAATTGCAACAACTAAATCCAAGGTGAACTAACAATGGCACAAAAATCTTCTGGAATGTAGGTTTGTGTTTCCCTACAAGGCAAAGAACCAAGTGCTTGCTGAGAGTAAAGGGAACATTGAATGTGTCATTGAAGAAGGTAGAGATAAATATGAACTTTGACCATGTGACCAATTTATAGAAATAAGGACAGTAATGGCCATGAATATTCCTTCCTTTTTTCATTGTGAGAGTGTTGATACATATACATAAAATGAATATATTTTTTCTACCCTATCCTTTCCTCTTATCATATGACATAAATTGTATTAGTTGCATGTCTATTTAAGGATGGCAAGTTTAAGAGTGAGTGTTACCCAAGGGCCTGTAGCTTATTCTGGAGGGATTTCATACATTTCTGTTTATATGCAGGGTTGTTGGTAATTGTTAGGAGGAAAAAAAGTCTGTATTGTTTTAATTCAGAGATTAAGGATGAATAAGGTGATGAGTGTGGCTTCCAAGTTGACAAGGTGTTGACTGTGATGGTTGGGCTGATGTGTCCACTCAGCCACATAATAGAGGCCATGTGTTTGGTCAAGGAAGCACTGGGCTATTTTAATGTAAGGGCATTTCATGGATTTTAATCATTAGTTTTATTGCATAAATGGCTGATTATATCTGCAATCAACTGAGGAGTTTGCCATCACCAATGACTGAAGTTTCATTCAATTATTTGAAGCCTTAAAAGGAAAACTTATTTCAGCATTCAGAGTGAAAGAATTCCTATCTCTATCACAGAATGCCAGCATCTCCTGGGGAACTCATAAGGAAATTTCTGCAGAGTTCCTGGATTGCACCTTGCCCTACATATTTGGACTTGTGCATCTGCGTGGTCTTGTGAGGCAATTTTATAAAATCTCACACTATTTACAGATACTTCCTGTCAGTTCTGGTTCTCTTGAGAACGCTGATTAATACATTGTTAATGTTAGAAACCACTGATTTTGTGTATTGTTATTTTACACTCATTTGCTGAATTACTTATTAGATCTTATTTTGTTGGGGATTTTTCAGAAAGATTTATATAGTATCATGTCATCTGCAAACAGGGAAAATTTTGCTACTTCCTTTCCAATTTGGATGCCTTGTATTTTTTTTTTCTTGCCCAGTTACTCTGACTAGAACACACATTTCAATGTTGAATAATACTTGTGACATTTTTCATCCTTGTCTTCCCCTTGAGTATGATGTTGCCCTTGAATATATGTGGGATTTTCATATATAAACTTTATCGTTTTGAGTTAACTTCCTAATATTACTAGACTATTCACTGTTTTTACAGAAAGACTGCTGGATTTATCCAAATATTTTTTTTTTCTGAACCAATGTAGATGGTTGTTTTAATTTTATTTTTTTATAATTTTTTTTTACTTCATTTTACTAATTAGGTGCATTATATTAATTGATTTTCTTAT
Organism: Cabassous unicinctus; assembly: GCA_029593785.1. Taxonomy (NCBI): domain Eukaryota; kingdom Metazoa; phylum Chordata; class Mammalia; order Cingulata; family Chlamyphoridae; genus Cabassous; species Cabassous unicinctus. The sequence goes on along the minus strand of JAQZBX010033197.1, from coordinate 20,967 downwards.
ATTGAACCACTGCTGAATACTTGAAATAAATCTCACTTCATCATCATGTATAATTCTTTTAACATACTTTTGAAATTTGTTTTTTTAGAGCTTTGAGAGTATTCATTTATAAATATTCATATTATTGTGGGAAATTTATTTTGCTTTTGTATTAGTGTCATACTACTCAGTAGAATAAGTTAGGACATTGTTTAGTGTGCCAAAGAGCTGCCAATGCAAAGTACGTGAAATGGGTTGGCTTTTGTAAGGTGGAGTTATTTGGGGCAAAAGCTTACAGTTCCAATGCTATGAAAGGTCCAACCTGATGCACCATCAGACATACTTTCTCACCAAGTCAGCTGCCGCATTTTGAAGGAAGATGGCCACCAATATCTGCCAAGATTTCAGCTCAACTAGGGGCAACCAGGCATAGGGCTTGTTTTTTTCCAGGTGTCCTATAGAGGTCTTGGCTGCTTCACCCTCTTTCTGAGTTCACCTGTATGCTGTCAGGTATATAGCAGGCCTCATCTCCTCTTGATATACTCCATGGGCCCAGGGTCTTGGGAGCTTCATGCTTATGTTATCTACTAGTCTTCTCTCACATGAAAGGTTTAAATATGGCAGCTTCCTTCTCTTATGTCTGTCTGAATCTCTCTGTATTTTTGTTTATATCAGACCTAGCAGTGTGGAAGAGACTTAACCTGAGTCACAGCTCACTGAGATAGTCCAAACAGTAGAGCTCCAGGGATCCTTATCAAGTAATCTAATCAAAGGACCTTCAACTAAATTTAATGCAATCAAATGGTATCCCACCCACAGGAATAGATTCAGTTAAGAACAGATTCTTTCCTTTTTTGAGATTCATAAGATAATATCAAACTGCCGCAGAAGTGTTCCATCTGATTCAATTTAGTGGAAGATTTTTGTTTTAGGAATATTGGCAAAACTCACCAGTGAGTCTCTCTGGGCTTGTGATTTTCTTTGTTAGGATATTCTGATTACTCTTTGGATATCTATCCATAGAGATCTTCTATTTCATTTTTAGTCAGTGTAGGTAGTAGTATTAGTTTGCCAAAAGGGTCCCAATGCAAAGTACAAGTAATTTTTTGACCTTTATAAAAGGTGTTTATCTGGGGTAAAACTTACATTCCCAAAGATGCGGAGAGTCCAACTCAAGATACCATAAGAGGTACTTTCTTATGAAAATCAGCTGCAACAAGTTGAAGCAAGATGGCATGCAGTCTCTCCTTGGCCTCATCTTCATGGAGTTCCACTTCTTTAAGGCTCCACAGGGGTCAGCTTTAAGCTATCAGGGGAAGGAGTCATCTCTCACCAGTGCCCCAGGATCAAAAATGACAAATCTCTCTCTTTTCTTGTGTGTCTTCTTGAGTGAGCATCTGTTTATATCAGCCCAATAAGTGGGCAGGGACTCCACTTGAGTTAGGACTTATTTATGTAGCCCATTCTGAAGCTCTAAATTGATTTTATCAAGTAAACTTAATCAGGGGCCCCTCAACTGAATCCAATATAATCAAAAGGGTGTCACATTCAGAAGCTTAGATTAATTTACAAACATATTCATTCTCTTTCTGGGATTCATAAAGTAATGTTGATATTATTGATCTTTACAAAGTAACATCTTTGGACTTTATTGTTGTTCTCAATTGTGTTTTATTTTCTATTTCATTCATCTCCACTATAAACTTTCTATGTCCTTTAACTGCTTTCTTTGGGTTTATTATGCTGTTTTGTTTCTTGTACCTCAAGTTGTGAGGTTAGATCTCCTTTTTTAAATATTTCCCCTTTTTTGTTGTAAGAATTCAGTGCTATAAATTTTTCTTTCACCACAGCATTTGCTGCATCTCTAAGATTTGTTATGTTTTGTTTTTGTTCGTTCATGTCAAGAAATTTCCTAATTGCCTTTGCTATTTCTTCTTTGACCCACTAATTGTTTAAGAATGTTCCTTTTAATTTTCATACATTGGTGAATTTTCCAGTTACACCTCTGGTATTGAGACCTTGCACCATTTCAATGTTTTCAGAGAAGGTTTCTTCTTTGATTTCAAACTTATTAAGTTTATTAAGTCTTCTTTTGTGACCTAGCTGATGGACTATTTTGTAGAATGACCTGTGTGCACTAAAGAAGAATGTGTATTCTGATATTCTTGGTTGAAATATTCTTCATATATCTCTTAGCTCTAGATTGTTTATAGTATTACTGTGGTCTTCCTATTTCTTTTCTATCTTTTATCTAAATATTCTTACCATTATTAAATATTGGTATTTTTGTCTATTACTAAATCATGGAACTATTTCTGCTTACAAAAGTGTCAATGTATGTTTCATTTCTGTGTGTTTCTGCTGTTTCAATGCATATATAATTATAATATTATGTCTTCTTGTAGATGACACTTGACCCATATATAATTGTACTCATTTGTCCCTTTTAACAGTTTTGGACTTCAAAATTATTTCATCTATTAGTATAGCTACTCTAGTTCTCTTTTGGTTACTATTTTCATGGAATATTTTATTATTTCATATTTTAACTATATTGTTTAGAACCTAAGTTTTCTGTTTCTTAAGATAGTACTCAGTTGTTTATATGCCAAATACATCACTGAGTTTCAGGAACTTACAACAACAACAAATCAATGCCAAAACACCTTTTACTGAATTTTGAAATTTGTTCTGTGTTGGTTTGTGTTCTTGAGAGTTTAGCTCTCCCATAAAGAAACTCCGACTGAGGCAAAAATTTGATGTCTAACAGTTTTAGGTTACATTTCTTGACTTGGACTCACCAAGTTACTGCTATCATCCAATTCTGTTCTGGAGTTTTGAGGAAGATGGTCTGGCCATTGATTATAGTGTTTCAAAGACTCTGTCAGTGAACAGATTTTCAAGTGCCTTATAATGCCATCTTCATTGCCCGGAAACCATCATAGTAATATTTAGAGTAATAAAATCATTTATGGATGTAAATTGTATCCTCAGAGGAAAAACTAACAATATACTGCAATGAAGTATGTTTAAAAAATCCATCAGAGAAATAACATTTAAAAGTAAATAATATATTAACTAAATAGAATCCCAGGGTGAATTATCAGAATTTTTACATTATGTTGTAGTATGAGAAAAACACAATATAGCTTAAATATGAAGGTGTTGTAATGTGTCTTATAATGCTGAAGAAATTCAGCATAATTCTTGCTCACATGTCAGGAGGCATTAAACATATTTAGCTTCACCAAAAATGTTTAATTATGCACTTCCTTGTTCTTAACATTTATCTTTTATTCAATTTTTTCTTATTTTTCTTTTTTGTTCCTTGTTCTTATCTTTACTCACTAATTCTTTAACAGTATAATTAGAACTAAAAAAAATAAATGAAAAATTAATAAAAATAATAATGACACAGTAATTGTCTGGGATCAGGTTTAAATTTTGTTGAAATTTTTGTCAAATAAGTTGTATCTCCTTGTTTCTTACTCCTGACCTTCTGCCAACATAATCTTACTATTAGAGATCATAGAATGGAAACCCACCAATAAAGTTTCAGAAAAAAATGATTAATCAAAAGAGTTTTGTAAATTATCCTTTCTTTGACTATTATTTTATTTTAAAATACACTAAATGACTAAAAAAATTGATTTCAATACTGGAGGAAAAACTCCATGGTTTTAAAAGAGTGAGAAGTCCCTATAGAGTTGGTATTGATGTAGAACATTTTAAAAGTCAAAGTCACATATTATGAAATAAATTGATGCTGGCTTTTTAATCTGCAAATAATCATTTCTCATTATCATTGGATTTTTGTCAAATTGAATAATTATAATAATTATACATTCAAAAATTGATCAAATACATAATATATTGTTTTCAAATTCCTTTGATCTATACTGTCATCTTGTCTCCTAAAATTCTGCCATGTAAACAAATTCCTGGTACCAGTTTCTTCTTATTCTACATGCAAATTCATTTCATTACATTAATTAATGAAATATTTACAAGAATGGATTTCATCTAGTTATATATAGAAGAAAGAAGCTTTGGGCCATTAATAAAATCATAGAAACTTTACTTATCTCAGCAATGGTTTTCACTTTATTCTCTACTATTTAATTTAATAAATGTCAATATATTTAAATAATAATATACCTTGCAAGAACATTTTTTGTGGCTGAATAAAACAATTCATCTGCTGTGTTTACTAATTAGTTGATACTCCCTTACCTGACTAGAGAATAGGTTTTCCTGTGATATCTCAAAAATGCCCATTCATTAACTGTTGCCCAATCTTGTTAGTTATCTTGCAACAGTCAATGCAAAATTCTAAAAATTGTGTATTTTCAAGAGTGTTTTTAAATATTGGTCAAGATGCATAATAGATAATAAAAAACATTAAATAAAAATGACTTAAATTAAGCAGTGGTAAAATTATCTAAATATGTAAGCATAAATATAAAGAAGCTTTATACTCACAAAGGAAAATACTTGCAAGAAAATACACCTAAAAATAACATTTATGAATGATTTCCACTTTTAAGAGCAATGAAATAAATTATTTTATTGAATTTCATTGATTAATAATTTTTGTATAATGAGCAGTGTTCAATCCTTTGATAGTGTCACAATTTGAACTATTAAATTATTTCACTGGGAGAAATATGTTAATACATTCCTGGTCATTAATGATCTGGCCTTTCAGCCACAGGTTAATTAACCATTTCTCTAGAAATACCTACTCTTTTACCCAGTCATAAATTAGAACATCACAAAGGAAAACCAAAAATGCTGCTCAACATTATGTGTGATTTAAGAGGAATGAAATTTCTGTCACAAACCTGACACAGATGCATTAGTCCTTGAAGTTTCATCCTTGGCATCTTGTCAAGAAATCTTCCTTGCAAATTAGTCCAAGAGATGACCAAATATTCCACTAGCCACAATCCTCAATATTAGAGATATCTTGACATTATGATGGTGAACAACAAGGGATACTCTGCTCTGCTCATGTTCAGAGCAGTTCCCTAGAGTACATGTGAGACATAATTTTCTTGTGAACTTTCTATTTGAAAAGAACATGAACAAAATTTTCTTTGAAATATTTGACCTCAAAAAAAATTTACAGAGTAAAAATTAATCTAAGTTAACTCAGAGGAAACAAATATTATATCACAGAAATACCAGGTTTCATAAATGATTTATATTTTTTCATTGTGATAAAAACTAGAGGTTGAGATATTTCTAGATATATAATACTGGAAGAAATGTTTCAACAACTTTGACTCATGGTAAGTATTAATCTCAAAGTTAGAACATTTTAAATTATCTAAAAATGATGGTGATATTATTGGAAGGATGGGCATATAAATATATAAAACGTGTAGCCTTTACCTAGGTAAGGCTAGAAGGTTCAGAAACACAAATATAGAAGTGATATAATTAGAGTCATCAAGCAATGTACATATTTTGAAAATATCATTTTTGGAAGAAATTTGATTAAATAATATGTTAAAAATACATCTGAAAATTCATAGTAATATGTGCTCTCTAATATTAATACACGTGAGTTTTTAAAAATTGATCTGTCAGTTTTACCTAATCATATTGGATAGAAAAGAATAGTAATGATGCAATAAAACTCTCTATCAATACTTATTAGATAGCTAATATTGTTTTATTGATTTGCAAAAATTAAATATAAGTTATGAGTTTGATCTGGACATAATCTATCTTGGTAGCAACACTGGACAAGCAATACTTAATGGCTATGACTCTAGATAAAAAACTTGTGCCCTTTTTCTGATCTAAAAGCATGTACAAGAGTATTACCTATGGTATAATGTTTTCATCTAGATAAATGTGCTAATGAGGCAAAATAACTTTAACAATATCATGATCATTCTAATTATGCAATATATATGTGCATATATATAAATTTCTCTACTATATAATTTCCAAATATTTACACTTGCCTAATTTTAAGTTGGTCAAGAAAAATAAGATGTTTTCAGACATATTTTGCAAACTACTATTTAATATGAATTATTTCTAAAATAATTGAGTTTTTTTTTAATACCAGATTATTCCTATAAAGAAAAAACACTTTTGAACTCATTCATACTTTGTATCACCTTTGATTTTTTAACAGTTTACAACAGTTGATTTCTGTTATGGAAAGAAGGAAAAACACAAATTTGCCTGAATTCATCCTTATTGTCTTGACAGATTCTGAATTGATCAAGCTTTTCCTTTTTATGTTATTTCTCCTGAAATACCTGATTACTCTGCTGGGAAATGGGGGAATGATACTGAAAATTTACCTAGATCTCCAGCTTCACACCCCATGTACTTTTTCCTCAGCCACCTGTCATTCCTTGACCTCAGTTACTCAACCGTCATAATACCTAAAACCTTGGAAAACTTACTGGCTTCCAACAAGAATATCTCATTCATGGGGTGCTTCACCCAGATGTCTTTGTTTTTGTTTTCCTCTTCTCTGTTACGGAATTTTTCTTTCTCTTGTCAATGTCCTATGACCACTTCGTTGATATCTGCAACCCTCTACACTACCCAGTTGTTATGTCAGGAGACTCTGCCATGCCCTCATCACTGGCTCCTACATGATCAGTTTTATTGAATCATTGGTCAACCTTCTTTTCATAAACAGTTTGTATTTCTGTGACTTCAGTGTAATCTATCATTTTTACTGTGACATAACTCCAATTTTAACCCTGTCCTGAACTGACACTGGTGACAATGAAATCATGATATTGATTTGTGGTAGTTTAGATGTAATGGTGACTCTTAGCACAATCTCTGTGTCTTACATATTTATTTTGTCTACTATCCTGAAAATTAATTCCTCTTCAGTAAACCTCAAAGCCTTCTCTACTTCTGTGTCCAACCTCCTAGGAGTTGCAATCTATTATGGCACTACATGTTTTACTTATTTAAAACCAAAGAAGTCCTACTCCTTGGGAAAGGATCAGGTGGCCTCTGTCTTTTATATTATGGTGATCCCCATGCTGAATCAACTGATTTATAGTCTTAGGAACAAAGAGGTGAAAAATGCTCTCATTAGAATCATGCAGAAAAGAGAGGTAATGCTGAATATTTAATGTACGTCCTTTCATTTTATCTATTTGGGTACTTACTTGATCTTTCTATATACACTAGCATCCTTTAATTAGTTTGCATTTCCATTGAACCTTTCTCTATTAGACCATGCATTCTCTGGAACACATCCAAGAATTTGTTTTCAGAAGTCTTCATAGTCATTTGAATCCATGAAAAATGTTAAAATCCTGTGCTTTCAATATATGTGATTTTGTGTACTACTAATGTGAAATAGAGAAACCGTGTTGTTGATCTTCAAATTATATTCTAAAAATTCCCATGCATATTCCAATTTCAAAGAAAAATACTATGAAGAGCTCTTTCAGAAATTTGTTCAATTTATTTCTGTAGGGAAGAAATTCAGCATAGTCATAAAGTGTAATTTCTTTGTAATAGAAAACCCAGGGTTTAGCTTCCCGATCTGTCTGATGCTTAGCTGTACATTCCTTATCAAGTCACTGAAAGTTGAAATCTAGTTTCCTCAACTAAAGTTGACAAATAAGCCTTTATCCATAGTTATTTTGAAGATGTAATCATATGAAAACTGGAAACAATTTAAGGTAATACTAAAATATTTTTACCATAACAATCGGAATGCTTACTATCCAACTAAGTATTGAATATGCAATAGTTTTTGTTATGAGAATTTTTGCTGATGTTTTACAAATATTTTTGGCTAAACTTATTACTAAAGAAACCAAATGCAAAAGAAGGAAAAATAGCACTACAACATTTGATCTTAAACAAAGTAAAATATAGTGATAGAATTATGTTATAGTAAAAGTATATGAGAACATTGAAGAAAGTCTGGAAAATATGCTGAATTATTAAATAACATAGAATTATCCTAGTCATTTTTGACAGCTTTGTTCATGGTGTTCTAGACAAATCTTTTATAAGAAATGCACCAAAACATTTCCATTATTCTAAATAAAAACCCTGAACACTTTAAGCATTAACTAATATTTCCTTTAAAATTACCTCTACATAATCTGGATTTGCAATTTTAATTTTGTTGCTATTCAATACATATTTAAGAAAGTATGCTTTCTTCATGTTCCTATATTTATTATTTTTATTTAAATTTAAGCAATTTTAGTTAGATAAATTGTTTTGCCTTCAAGTGATTTGTATTCTTTTGATTTATATTAATGTTTTAATTGTAGAATTATATTTGCTCATTTTCTGCAATATTTTTCAAATATTAAAATTCAAACTCTTTTATACATTTAAATTTGTAAGGAATTCTCACAAATTCATCAATCTTTATTAATTTATTCAAATAATTAAAATCTCTTTTTACCTCTACCACATTAATTGCTATCAAATTTTTAACTTATATGTAATATCAATATAAATTACAGTATTAATATTTATTTTTCTCTGTATTGTATGCTGTCCCTTTGTTTTGTTTACAATTATCACTTTGATAAATATTTATTTGTTAATACTTTACATTTAAATTATTGTCTCTTATTATAGATGTGTTATGCCTTTTATTATACTTATAGGCCCTTAACATTTTTGGGTTTTCATGAACTATGCTGGCCATTCTTTAATATATATACATTTCTATAATTTAAATAATGTATCATTTTGGTTTTTGTTGACAATGATGGTCAACAGTTTCTCTAACATTACAGACAGTAGTAAGTTCAGGAATTGCTTATGCCTAATTAAATTCAGACTACCCTCTTATCATGTCACTTCTCTTCATAAACCTACAATTTAACATAATGACAACACATATGTGACATTTTTTCTACAAAATTATACTACTCATCAAAATTGAACACATATAATATATAACTTTATTTTATTAAAAAGTATTAACAAATACAGGGATTTTTGAAAGGGGTGTGTTGCTGGCCGACTTCATTAGAGCTGCTAATAGAAGACTGTAATTTTAGAGACAGCTGCTAAATGTTCTCAAATATACATGTATAGATCTACTTTTGAAAGAAAGAACTCTGCAAAGGAAAGAGATTTATCAGGTGATGTGATTGGACTGGGAAGAGCACCTTTATTAGTCAGATACAGGCTGTTTGGTCTAAGAAAGGATATCAGAAACAGAGTGGTCCAACAAAGGTAAAAGTGCTGTCCTGTGTGTGACCCTGCAGACTCATCAAAGCTTTGTTGATGGCTTTTTCCCTTGAGGTAATCCTGAGGCATAGATTTCTCTTATGTGGTCGATCTGCTATGTCCCAAGATGCTGTCCACTTCTGCAGGGTTGTAGAGGCTTTACATAGCCCTCTATCCACATTCCATTATGAAGGCAAGGTGAGATTTTTACATTTTAAAAACAAGTTCAGATTTTTTGTAATTTGGAAGTTTTTTAAGGAAAAATTCAATTTCATTAAGAGAAATAAGACTAAAGAGATTATCTGTTTCTGTTTTAACAAACAAATAAAACAAATAAAAAAAATTTTACAGCATTTTGTTATATCCTTTTAATATTTGTGTGTTACTATGGTGATTTCCTTGCCTTAATCCCTTATGTTTGTAATTTTTGTTGTCTGACTTTTTAGGCATTGCCCGAGGGATTATTCTATTCATATTTAATTCATCACAGTTTACCTAAAATAATATACCATAAAACTTATAACATTAGAGCTGTAAAGTAGTGATTATATACATTTTTGCTCTTTTTTATTTTTGCCATAAAGTGTACATTTCTATATGGTTTAAATACAGCAATTCATTAATGTCCTTTCCTTTCTATCATTATTTTTAAAGCCATTAAAATTTTAAAAATCAAATATTTGATAGGTTTGCCTTCATTTTTATTTTCATTTTCAGTGTCAATTAATTCTATGTTTAATGTCCCTCTATTTTCATGATCTGGCCTGGATAATTTTTAAAACAGAATTCTCCAGCAAAAAAAATTATTTCTCTATGTGTGTTTCAGTATGTGTGTTAATATTCAGAGAATCTCCCTTGTGCTCTGATTTTTGAAAGTTGTTTTCATTGGGTATTGAATGAGTTATCTTTCATTAATTTAAGTATATCATTACATTTCCTTCTTTTGCCTTGGAACATAATCGATGGCAAGTCTTTTAAATAATTATGCCTATTCTACTACCTGTGATATATATTTTCCTGGGACTGCCTTTGTGACTGTATACTTATATTTATATTTTAACAGTGAGTCTGATGAATCTAGACATGTTTTATGGTTGATTGAATTATTTTTTGTCTTTTTCCTTTCTGGGGTTTCACTTATGTTTGTGACACAATGAATTGATGTCTTTCCTTATTTTTGTTAAATTCTTGGCCATTATGTCCCTACATATTTCTTCTGCTCCATTCCCTCTCTTGTTGTAGATCCCAACTACATGTATATTAAATTGTTTAATTCTGTACCACAGGTCTTGAATAATTGTTTTCCCATTCTAGTTCTTTTCATTTTTAAACATTCATTCAGTTTTATTATTTTCTATTAGCTTATCTTCATGTTTACTCATTCTTTCCTCAGATACACTGACTCTACTGATGAACTTGCTGAAGGAATACTTTGTTTCTGATATTGTGTTTGTGATTTTAAAATGTTTATTTCCAGCAATTCATTGGACCCTAACTTTTACTGTCCTCTCTCTGATGAATTTTCTGATGTATCTATGCATGCTGCTTACTCACACCACTAGATCTTTTAAGCAAGTATTTGTCAATGTTCTTTAGGCAAAACCACTAGGAACATCTGTGATTCAAAAGGTGGCTTTAATTTTCTAAGCAATGATGATGAACAACACAATAGTGGAATTTATTTCCAGAAATCTACAATCAACAACACTTTAAGTATAATACCTTGAATGGAAATTCATTTCATAATATTTTTCTTTCTTCAGAATATTCTTTACTATTACTACTAAAGACTTTTAAGGGAATAAAAAGTCATATGGATTGTCAAGTGTTTAGATTTTCAAAAACAATGAAATGGGCTTTATTTAGCTATTAAAGGATGATAGAATGCTAAGTATTTAAGAAAGATGCTTGAAAGAAATATAAACTATCATTCAAACTTTCAATGAAATGGTTGTGTATCTTACAAATAAATATCTTGATGAGTTTTCTTCAGCCAAACCCAAGATAGTTTAATGGAACTGGAAAATTTTATAAATGAGCTCCTGAAATATTACAATATACTTGGGATACTTACTTTATTCTATAGATGGAGGCAGAATAGCACTGTTGCATGATAGGTAAATGAAAATATTTTATAAAGCAATGGAAGAAACACCTATATTTTTCTAAACATAATATATTTGGCAAAGATCACATTATGTCTATAGGGAAAAAAGGAGCATTCAACATATACTGGTAAGTGAAGTATATAGACTAGATTATTGTAATTGAACAAAAAGAAATGTACAAAAATGTGAAGTACATTTTTGTTTGCATTTAGAAAAGAATAAAAACAAACAAAAAGTGCGTTTTGTTTAAATAAATGAACTCAATCTATAGCAATCAGAGAATTTTATCTCAGACACTTGTTGTCACGGGGCAGCCATGGACTGTGTAGACTGTGGCCTGGAATTGCAGGATGGCTCTGGGAGAGCCAGAAAGGCTGCCTCCCACCATGGAAGTGCACCACCTTCTCCAACCCAGACAGAGACTGGAACTTCACCAAATCATCCCATTTCAAGAACTATATCTTTTTAATGCAAATTTAGCTCAATTGCTAAGCACCTGCTACACACATAAAAGGTCCAGGTTTTGATCTGTGGTGCCTCCTTTAAAAAAAAGCTACACCTTTTTTACAACAATGCACCTCACCCCAAGCACAGCAGCAGATTGAAAGAAGCGATTATTACAAGTAAAGAAGAACAGGGAAGTACCAGGCCAGCCACCCAAACCTTATAAAACTGGATAACTCAGACTCCATCACTGGAGGGGCCAACTCTGTCGTGAGTGCTGCGGTTTAGCAAAGAACCCATACCTCAGAGCTTGTTGCCAGAAAACCCATAGCAATCTAGATGAGCTTTTTCTGGGAGTGGGCCTCCTGAAGGACAGAGCTATCAAAAAGCCAGCAAGACAGCTTTACAACTTTCAAGACAGCTTTAAAAAGAAGGTTTTCCAATTCCTTACGATGAAAAGAATAGAAGGAACATTTTTGTAACACCAATGAAGTTTTACTCATTTTATTAATATAAAATTTAATATATTTGCAAATGTTATAAAATTTTGCTATTATGAGGAAGCTTGTGTCCCACTTTTTCTTAGGTGACACACTACTCTGAGTTCTTTCAAGAGACTACTTAAGTGTTCAGGCTGATCATAGTAACCTGGAATGCTGGCCATGAATATTTTAGGCTTTTTGTTACCACCCTGGAATGAAATTCGGGGTTGTGTTTCTCACTTTTATATGTATATGGAAGGAGGCAGGCAGAATTCCAATCTTGAAAGCACCAAGTTGTTCTGCCTGTGTTGTATTTCTCTCATGATTAGGACTTTTAATGAGTCAGAATGCTAAGGGATAGAGTGATCCAGTAGCATGAGGTGGGGGTGGTCTTCCCACACTATTGTTTATTACTCGGCATCCCACCCCCACCCCCAGTTGACTGGCACATTGTGATTCTCTCCACCTGTGGCAAAGGATCATTAAATTTGGTAATGGATCAAGGAGGTACTCTTTGCTGTTTAATGGACAAATATCAACTCCTCCCAACTCACCCCTCCATACTTCATTCATGTTTTAGAGGAGTTTGGACCTGCCCTGAACAAAGGAATGGGGAAATGCATAAGGAATTGTTTGAGCCATTCTTATCCCTAAATTCTTTCTCATCAGAAATTGATTACACAAAAGGGTGGCCCCGTATAATTTGCACAGTGGAATATGCTATAGATATGGCCATGCAGTGGGCTTCCTCCATCTAGTGCTCCACTGATCTGGGCTTCACCCTACTGAAAGACCTAGGGTAGGGCAGTGGGTATTCAGTATCTGAGTTCTCCTGACAAATCCCACAGCTCTCTCACTTCAAGGGGGTGATGCAACGTTTCCATTTGTTCTCTGCCACCAGTTTGAGGACTGGGTCTCCACAAATGCTGTTGACTTTGAATAGATGAAATTGGTGAATAAAAGGAAGAGAGTAAGAAAGAAGGAAGGGAAGAAAGGAAGAAAAGGAAAGGAGGGAGGGAAAGAGTAAGCAAAGAAAGAGCCTGGACATGATCATTTTAACAGGCCCAGCATGAGCTCTCCTTTTATTTTACAGAAGGAATCAGTTAAAAATATTAATTAATATAATTTCTCAACTAAAATTAATCCCTTTGCATTGGTATCTCCAGGGAAATAATTGAGGTCACAAAACACAGGACTTTTATAAAGTAAACTAATTAACATATTTTGAAGCTAGAAAAAGGGACCAATTTGAATAAGAGGGGTCAGGAAATGGTGTAAAATAAAAATGACTTTCACATGAAAGTGTGGCACTAAACTCTGTGACCTTTCCCTACCCGTGGTCTCCCTCTGCAGCCTATAAATAATAGGCCCTTCAGGCAAAAGAAACCTCTTCTTAGCACAGCAGCAATGCATTCTTATTTATGTAGCAATCTGAAAAGTCCTCTTCTGATGTATGACCTTCAGAACAATACTGACATCCTTCATCAACAAACAAGTTTGTGTGAATAATGCCATGGCCTAGTTCTCAGGGAGTAACATCCCTGTTCATGTGACTATCCCAAGAGGTGAGTATGTGATCAAAGGCAATCATGAGAGGATGGCTTATCAGAGGAGATCAACTTTATTATTCCCTTGATAACTGATAATAAGAAAACTTTAAACCTATACCCTGTCCAAAGGAAGATAGTTCTGAAGGTTTCAGCAAAAAAGTTCCTGAAAAGCATGAAACCAGAAAGAAGAGCATCCTTGGATACATTTCCAAACATTTTGATGTTTCCCATTTATTTCCTCACTGATACCTTTCATATATATCATAATAAAATTGTATTTGTACTATCATTAGGCATAGACTCATGTAAATTAATCATGACACTTTAAACCTAAACTTTTTCAAATTGTGGATAAGGGCCACCACCACACGCTCTTTGACAGCTGTCCTGAAGAACATTGTTATTTCGGATCTTGAGATTAGTGTTTTTACTGCCTTGAAGAAAAGGACATCTTATTCTTCTATCTTCCTTATCTTTTGTTGCATTGATAAAGGCAATCACCCCCATCCTGTACTTTTTTTTCTTTTCCCCTAGCATAAGAAAGGAGAGAACCCCTAGCATTTCTAGAAATGTCTGCCTCTGTCACAGTGGAGTATTCCTCTATTCTAAGGCCAGATCTGGCAGCTGGGCTTTAAGTCCCTTGATGACCAGTTACACTAGCCAACCTTCTTCTTCCTGCTGGGTCATCAGCCCCTTCTCCCTGGCTTCAAGATACTGGATGCTTACCCTATTTTATAAAGCAAAGTTGCTTGTGCATTTTCACAGAGAATGAAGGAAGACCTGAGAAGATTCCAGAAACATTTCACATGATGACTGTGATCAAAAGGAAACATTCTGCCCCTACTCTAGGCACCTCTAATGGAGATGCTCAAGAAAGCGCAAGGCGTGAGGTTGGTTGATGAATGACCTCATAGCACAGCCTAGACCAATGAACTCTTCCACTCCAGGTGACACCCATAAGACAATTTTTTATTTCCAAAGTAGAGATGGAAACAAACTGGCTTTCCAAAAGTTTCTTTCCTAACTTTATGTTACATGTTAACTGTGATACTTACTTCAAAATGTGTGCATTCTCCTGGAAGAAACGTTTTCTAATATCTAGTTATTAACAGGAGTGGGGTTGCCTCGTGGGTGTCTTCTTTGCATTCTGTAGTAAAGGAGACCTGGGTTGTGCTCAGGTTGCAAAACAAAATAAAACAAAAACTAAGGTGCATTTTAATTTCTCTCTAATATCTTTTTATGAATATTAATCAAGTGTAAATTATATTAGTTTTAGTAAAAACATAATTTGCCAGTAAAGTCCTTTCCTGTAGAATTTAAAGTTAATAATTTTGTTAATCATCTTATGCTGTGATAAATGTCTAACGTCTGGAAACGTGAACCTGTTATTTTTCGTGGTAATGGGGGAGTGGGGAAAAGGTGGCCTTTTATTCAGAATTTGTACCAGAACTGCATTCCCACTCTCAATGGTTTCAATTCAACAAATGATGATATTCCATGAGATAAAAGATAAAGCTATGTTCAAATTAAAAAAAGAAAAGGAACCTGAGAGCAAGAAGTATATCTCAAAATTTTATTGCTGAGTGGAAAAAAAATGAACCACAAAATGATACAAATTTTATTAATTAAATAAAACAAAGTATAGAACTACTAAACCAGGAAAATTCTATCATTTTTCTCTTTAACTATCAAGTTTATATATCCAATTACATATTAGTAAATGCAGTAAGGAAAGTCTTGGAAAACACAAAACGTTCTTGAAATTGATATCATTTGCCTATAGATGGAAAAGGAGATGTTTGAGTTTATAAAAACATACCTTATTTATTATACTATATTTATTTTAATAAATAAAAAATGTATGATAATACTTGGTTAAAGGTCGGTGATAGAGATATAGTGTTTATTTATTATACCAATGTGTGTGTTGTGAATAGGGTCGTTCAAATATTTTCAAAGTGAAATTTTGTGATTGAGATTACATTAGATCCAATAATAAAAAATGTCAGAATATTGTCTGCTTTCCCAAGATAACTTTCTTCAATAACATATTCACATCTTAGAAGTGTGAAATATTTCCTGTAAAATTAATCATAAACTTCCACATGGGTTTGAACTGTAAGGGAAATAATCAACAATATTTAGTGTAAAAACAGTAGTTTTAAAAACAAAAATTTTACACTGTTTAAGAAATGTTAAACAGAGAAAGAAATTTTCAGAGCTAAGGAGGTAATGAATCTATTGTTTTGAGGTTCTATAGTACATGGTACAGACCATGTTTTGGCCTAAGTCACAGAAGCAGCACCAACATGATCTTCATGTGAATATTTGTATCACAAAAAAAGAGCTTCAAAGATTTAAATTCATTGCATCCCCCATCACTAACACCCTGCACCAATGATACTCCCCTGTCACAGTTGTAACCCTTCTGTGATTCAAAAGTTCTTCAAAAATGAAATGAACAAATAAACAAATAAAATTAATAAGAAAATGAAATAATAATGATACTTTTAAAATAACAAATAAAACACAAAAAATTGGAATAAAAATATTTTTTATATTATGTCTTTCATCACTGTAAGATCTGTTGTCTTGTATGTAGAGTTACATTTTCTTCTGCGTGTTCCCCCATTGTCTTATTTTTTATTTTATTTTATGTTCAAAGAAGCTTTAGTTTACAGAAAAGTCACATGGAGAAAATAGTAGATTCCCATATATACAACATCCTCTGCTTTCCCCCTTTCCCCTATTAATAACACTTTACATGTGCATGGTAAATTTATTATAATTGATGTAAAATATTTAAGCATTACTATTAATATTAACCATGGTCAAAGATTTACATTATGATTTACATTTTTTACCATATACTTTTTAAATTTTGATGAAATTTAAAATGGCCTGTATGCATTATTGCAAGATCATGCAGAACAATTCTCATGCCCTAAAAATGCCGTATGTTCCTTCTATTCTATTCTTCCCTCCTCCACTCCTCAAGACCAATGTTAACTCCGAAGTTTCAATTTTAGAAGTATAAGGTTCATAATTACATGCAATAATGGACCAAGATTGACATACTTGTCTGTTTTCTTTTATTAGACACTGCCTATATTCTCAAAAGACTCTTTCCCCTCTGTATGAGAACATAGCAGGACTCCCCAGGATGGAAGTTTAATATTTTTTTGTTTATTATATGGGTCCCCAACCAATGATATACTATGACAAGATAAACACTTACCTATTCCACAAAAGCCTGCCCCAGGTTTGCCCTGTCCTGTATGTCCCCCTATCTTCAACACATACATCAGTACCCTTCCCCTGCTATAGTTACCAAAAAAACGTTCCCAACATTGTAGTTTTAACCAGAGACCTGCAAATACCCAAAGTTCACATGTTCCTTCCCCTGATCATTACCCCAATTCCATGGAGAGTCCTACCCAACCCCCCAACCTATCCCCGTCACAGGCCAGCACCGCCGAACCCAATAGCATTACTCTACCACTCTCATGCCCATCCATTGCACAAGTACACCCTTCTAACTTATAGATTTTGCCCAATTTGGCATTGACTAACAACCCTCTACTCCCTTTCTGTCTCCTACAAACCTATCTTCCAGACTCTAGCTCTGTGAGTCTGCTCAATTTTCTTAATTCATGTCAGTGAGGTCATATAATATTTGTCTTTCAGTGCCTGGCTTGCTTCACTCAACATAAGGTCTTCAAGATTCATCCATGTTATCCCTTGTGTTAATACTGCATTCCTTCTTACATCTAAGTAATATTCCATTGCACGTATATACTACAGTTTGTTTTATCTATTCATATGTTGATGGATATTTGGATTGTTTCCAACTTTTAGCAATAGTATATAATGTCAGAATGAACATCGGTGTGCATATATCTCTTCATGTCCCTGCTTGCAATTCTTCTGGCTACATACTGAGCAGTGGGATTGCTAGATCATATGGCAGTTCTATAGGAAGCTTTCTGCAGAACCAACAAATTATCCTTCACAATGGCTGCAACATTCTACATTCCCACCAGCAGTGGATAAGTGCTCCCTTTGTTCCACATCCTCTCCAATACTTGCAGTCCTCTATTTTTTTTTACTAGCCCCCAGTCTAATGGATATAAGATGATATCTCATTGTAGTTTTGATTTGCATTTTCTTAATAACTAGTGATGTTGAGCATTTTTCATGTGATTTTTAGCCATGTTTTTCTTCTTAGGGAAAGTGTCTATTCAAATCACTTGCCCAATTTTTATGTTGGTTGTTTGTCTTTTTATTTTCAAGGTGTAGGATTTCTTTATAAATGCTGGATATTAGAACCCTATTAGATATATGTTTACCAAATATATTCTTCTATTGAGTAGGGTCCCTTTTCACTTTCTTAACAAACTCCTTTGAAGTTCAAATGCATTTAATTTTGAGGAAGTCCCACTTATCTATTTTTTCTTTTGTTGCTCGTGATTTGCATGTAAAGTTCATGAAACCATTTCCTAATACAAGATCCTGTGGATGCTTCCCTACATTATCTTCCAAAGTCTTTATGGTCTTGGCTCTTATATTTAGATCTTTGATCCATCTTGAGTTAATTTTTGTATAAGTTGTGGAATAGTGTTCCTTTCTCATTCTTTTGGGTATGAACATCCAGTTCTTCAATTGCCATTTGTTGAAGAGGCCACTCTCTCCCAGTTGAATGGGATTGGTGGCCTTTTCAGAGATCAGTTGGCTGTATATGTGATGATATATATCAGAAATCTCAATTCAGTTCCATTGGTCAGTATGTCTATCCTTATACTAATACCATGCAGTTTTGACCACTGTAGCTTTGTAGAATGTTTTAAAGTCAGGTAGTGTGATTCCTCCAATTTCATTTTTCTTTTTCAATACATCTTTCAGTATTCAAGGTGCTTTGTCCTTCCAAATAAATATCATAGTCAGTTTTCCAATGCAGTAAAAAAATCTGTGGGAATTTTTATTGGGATTCTGTAAAACTGTAAATCAGTTTGGTTAAGATAGATATCTTAGTGATGTTTAGTCTTCTTATACATGAAAAGGGAATATTTTTTTCTGTTTATTTAGGTCTTCTTTGATTTCCTTAAACAGTGTTGTATAGATTTATGCATTCAAGTCCTTTACATCTTTAGTTAAATTTATTCCAAGTTCCTTGATTCTTTAAGTGGCTATTGTAAATGGAATTTTTTCTTGATTTCTTCCTCATATTGCTCATTATTTTTGTGCCAAAATGATTTTTGCACATTATTATTATACCTGCCACTATACAGAAATCATTTGTAAGGTCTAGAAGCTTTGCTGTAGATTTCTAAGTGCTTTCTATGTATAGGATCATGTCATCTGCAAATAGTGAAACTTTTATTTCTTCCTTACCAAATTGGAGGCATTTTATACCTTTTTCTTGCATAAGTGCTCAAGCAAGTACTTCTAGCACAATATTAAATAAGAGCTCTTACAGCAGGCATCCTTGTTTTGTTCTGGATCTTAGAGGGAAAGATGTTAGGATTATACCATTGAATATGATGATAGCTATGGGATTTTTATATATACACTTTATCATGCTGAGGAAGTTTCCTTCTCTCATCTTTTGAAGGGTTTTTTTAAGAAATGGCACTGTATTTTGACAAAAGTTTTTTCTGCATTTACAAAGATGATGATGTGATTTTTTTTTTAATCTGTTAATGTGGTATATTACATTGTTGATTTTCTTATGCTAAACGATCCTTGCATAGCAAGATTGAAACACACTTGGCCATGGTGTATAGTTCATTTCATGTGGTGTTGAATATGTTTAGTGAGAATTTTCTTGAGGATTTTATTATCTAGGTTCATTATAGAGATTTGTCTACAGTTTTCCTTTCTCATGGTGATTTTGTGTGGCTTTGATATTAGGGTGATGTTGGCATCATAGAATGAGTTAGGCAATGTTCCCTCCACTTCTATATTTGGAAGAGTTTAAGCAGGATTGGTGCAAGTTCTTTCGAGAATGTTAGGTAGAATTTACTTGGGAAGCCATCTGGTCCTGTACTCTTCTTAGTTGGGAGGTTTTTTATAATTAATTCTACCTTGTTAATTGTGATTGGTATGTTGAATTCATCAATTTCTTCTTTCTTCAGTATAGGCTGCTTGTGTATGTCTAGGAATTTGTCCATGTCCTCTATGTTATCTGTCTTGTTGGCATACAATTTTTCAAAGTATACTCTTATGATACTCTTTATTTCTGTGGGGTCAGTGGTGTTATCCCCTTCCTCGTTTCTTATTTTATGTATTTGATCTTCTCTCTTTTTTTCCTTTGTTAGTCAAGCTCAGGGTTTGTAAATTTTATTAGTCTTCTCAAAGAACTTTGGTTTGGTTTATTTTTTCTAGTGCTTTCTTAATTTCAGTTTCATTTAGTTCTCTTCAAATCTTTGTTATTTCCTTCTTTCTACTTGCTTTGCAATTAATTTTTGTTCTTTTTATAATTCCTCCAATTGTACAATTAGGTCTTTGATTTTATCTTTTTCTTCATTTTTAATATAGGCATTTATGGCTATGAATTTCTCTGTTAGCACATCTTTTGCTGCATTCCATAGGATTTGATATGTTGTGATGTCATTTTCATTCATTTCAAGATAGTGATTTCTTTTGCAATTTACTCCTTGACCCACTAATTGTCTAAGAGTGTATGGTTTATCTTCCATATCTTTTTGCCTAATTTGGTTCTCTGTCCCTTAGTGATTTCCAGTATCATTCCATTGTGGGCAGAGAAATTACTTTGTATAATTTCAATCATTCTAAAGTCATTAAGAGCAGTTTTTTGGACTCACATGTGGTCTATCTTGGAGAATGCACAAATGCACTCCAGAGGAATGTATATCGTGCTGCTTATGGGTGTACTGTTCTTTATACATTTATTAGGTCCAGATCCTCTAATGTATTATTCAAGATTTTTATTTCATTATTGATTCTCTGGTGAGATATTTTTTCTAATGATGATAATGTGTATTAAAGTAGCCTACTCTAATTGTAAAGGCATTGATATTTCCATTAATTTTTTTCAATGTTTGCCTCACATATTTTGCGGTGCCTTGGTTAGGTTCATAATTATGAATGTTCTTTCTTCGTGATAGATTATCACTTTTATTAATATATAGTGCCCTTCCTTGTCTCTCACAGTAGTTTTGCTTTTAAAGTCTATTTGGT
>JAQZBX010033196.1:0-25498 GCA_029593785.1 Cabassous unicinctus | reverse complement strand
GTTGTTTTCAGATATTGGCCAATAGGCAGTACAGGGTAGTGTTGCATGAAAAAGGGCAACTAGAAGGTGAATTTTATGATTGCAACCTGTTTTCTTCTTGGAGAAACTTTCAAGATCACTGTGCAGGAAAGGGGATGCCAAGGAGAACACGGAGGTCAAATTGCAGAGACTGAGGGGGCCATAAGGCAGGGCGTAGACCAGCTGGGAGCTGTAAACTGAACAATTCCTAGGGCTAACATAGGGCTAGGAGATGTTTCAGTTGAGTTAGGTGGAAATTTCTTATATATGAAACCAAAAGCACAAGCAACAAAAGAAAACTTAGATAAAACGGACGTCATCAAAATTAAACACTTGTTTGTCAAAAGGAAGTATCAAAAACAAGTAAAAAGACAACCTACAAAATGAGAGAGAATAACTGCTAACCATTTGTCCTGGTTTGTCTTTTGTGGACCCCAGAAAATTATGTTCAGCTAACCCATTCCTGTACCTGTAAACACAGTGCAGAAGGAACTGTGATTATATTATTTTTGATTGGACTACATCAGTGAATTCAGGTTGGGTCTCTCCGCCCTTTTGCTGGGTCTTATTTAAACTGAAAACACAGAGAGAAAGGAAGCTGCCATTTTGATCCTGTCATGTGAGAAAGAGGACTGCAGGAAGACAAAGAAGACAGAGGCTGAGATAGGGCCTGGAGTCTGGAAACAGCCAAACACAGAGGCACGGAAAGAGGCCCCTGAGGGGCTGGGCCCATGGGGCAGCTCAAGGCTGAAGAGGTGAGATCACCTATGCATGAACACCCACAGCTGGGCTCTGGGAGTTGGTATGTCCGGAGGGAAAGACAGGGACCTTGGCAGAAACAGGCTGCCATCTTGATTTACCATGTAGCAGGACCCCAGGATCACCAGTAGCTGACTTTGGTGAGAAAGCATCTCTTCTGATCCTTGATTTGGACATTTCACAGCCTCAGAACTGTAGGCTTTTACCCTAAATAAAATTCCCATTATAAAAGCCAACCCATTTCTGGTACTTTGTATTGGCAGCCCTGTGTCGAACTAAGACACCACATATCTGATAATGGTTTAATATCTAGAATATATAAATGTTACAACTGAACAACAAAAAGACAAATAATCCAATTTTTAAAATTGACAAAGGACTTGCATAGACATTTCTCCAAAGAAGAATACAAATGGCCAATAAGCACATGAAAAGATGTTCAACATCACTGGTCATCAGGAAATACAAATCAAAATTATAAAGTGATAATGACTTCATACCCACTAGGGTGACTATTTTTTTTTTAAATCCAGAAAATAACAAGAATTGACAGGATGAGGAGAAATTGGAACCCCTATACATTGTTGGTGAGTCACTGTGGAAAACAGTTTGGCAGTTCCTCAGAGAGTTGAACATAGAATTACGATATGATCTGGCAATCCCACTTCTTAGTATATAACCAAAACTGAAAGCAAGGACTTGAACAGATATTTGTATACCAATGTTTTTAGCAGCATTATTCACAATAGCTAAAAGGTGGAAACAACCCAAGTGTCCATCAACAGATAAAAGGATTAACATAATGCATTTACACTCAATGGAATATGAGCCATAAAAAAATGGAAGTTTTAATACATGCTACGATAGCAGTGAACCTTGAAGACATCATGTTGACTGAAATAATTCAGATACAAAAAGACAAATATTGTATGACCTTGATTATACTCTCACAACTGGAAGTGGGGGAGTGTTTTCTACTGGTATCTAGTAGACTGAGGCCAAGGATGCTGCTAAATATCTTACAACACACAGGAAGGCTCTCCACCAAAAAGAATTATTAACAGTGTTGAGGTTAAGAAACCCTTGTCAAGAGTAATGGAAAAAAACTGATTGTCTGCAACTGGGAGTGAAGAGAAGTTGTCTGCAACAGGTAAAAGGGAATTTTTGTGGGTCCATGAAAATGTTCTATATTTTGATTGTAGTGGAGACTACATGGGCATGAAATTTCATGTCTACAAAATTCACCAATCATGGCTGACAATGTTTCATATTTAAACTCTGAAATCTGTTACAGGTGAGCACTATAATATTTTCATATTCAGGGATATTGTATAATTTGCTTCCTAGAAGATTATATATAAAGGAAGATCATATAGATTGTATAAGAATATTATAGATAATGTAGAAAGAAAGACTTTATAGAAAGAAAGAACCACAAGTTCAAGGGGAAGAAAAATGTAAGCATAATATAATTACAAAAGAAAATATGCTATTTACACAGGAAACTTTCAATAATTCTTTCCCAGTATGTAAGTCAGTAAGTAATTTTGAGTGCCCATTTTATAAAGAATATCATAAAAGATGCTGCAAAAGAAATAGAACAAATAGACTTTATAAACTAACTAGCAGCAGATTCCCAGCCTTAATTTAGTAAGTCAACTTTCTATTATCCTGCTTTCCATTTGTGTTTCTACTGATCTTCTCTTTTTCCATGTAGGTTAGCATAGTCGTCATTTCCATTTACCCTTATTATAATAAACAAACAAACAAAAACACTTTGGTGTGGTATCCAAGAATTGTACATAGAACTAATGTAGGGAATTTGGGCATATTTCCATCTCTAAATTGGGCCATTCTTTTGAACTTTTATTTTGTTTGAAAAAATTGTAGATCCTTAAGCTATGACTTCTACATTTTATATGGCTTATTCCTCATTTTGGATTTACCATATTACACTTTCTTTTCTTTAATATTTGATAACTAAACATTACCTAAGAGGAATCAGTAGACAGTTTTAAAAACTCAAGAATTAGTTTTCCTTTATGATTCTATGGCACCTAAACTAGCACATGAGCTAGTTCCTCTGGTTGCTATAGATGTGTTAGTTTCAATCTTTCAATAGTAAAAAGCTTTACCATTCAAAAGGTACACTTATTCCGATTTTTAAACTAAGAATTTC
Source organism: Cabassous unicinctus (assembly GCA_029593785.1). NCBI lineage: Eukaryota > Metazoa > Chordata > Mammalia > Cingulata > Chlamyphoridae > Cabassous > Cabassous unicinctus. The sequence goes on along the minus strand of JAQZBX010033196.1, from coordinate 22,542 downwards.
AACAGCTATAGATCAAGATTTACTACATAGTAAAGAAACCATAATCTTAGTGGTACTACCAGCCTTCTCAGTTAACAGAATGATGTCAAATAAAGGTCTATTACCTTTCTCTGCAGAAAATAAACCCTAAGTCCAAGGTTAGAAACATAAGAAAAGAAAAAAGAATGAGAAAACGTTTGACTTGACATAAAGGCCTAGATAAGTGTTTGATAAAAGGGAGACTTCATCACCAAAAATATTTATAGTCTGATTATCTATGTAAAACAATAACACTTAAAGCTTTTAAAATCATAATAAACAATACCTATCATCATGTTGCATTACTTGTTATATAGTATCATATTATTTTTCAAAGCTCTTTCACAGTTATGCCTATGAGATTCTATTTTTGGTTGATTGAAGGAGGGTGGTAATTTTACCTAAATTTTATATAATTTATCAGACTGGCAATGGAGACAATCCAGTCTAGTCATTAACACAGGGAAATTTTCTTTATTTTGTTAATATATAATTACCATTACAATCCATCTCATTCTCTCCTTTCCTCTCTTAAAAAGTTTACTTCCACATACCAAGTAGATAATATTCCAATTTGGAATCTATACTATTAGGACTGTACAGTGGATTGTAATCTATTTGCACATTAAAAAGAAATGAAGATAATTCATCAGGGACATGGTTATGGACTTATCTTCTGAAAATTCAGAAAACATCAATCATCAAAGTGTCAGCAAGAACCAGTACCAGTGAATAAGGCATCAAACCCAGTAAAGACATGAAAATGTATTAAACAAAATCAGAATAGATTAATGAAATCTGTCTTGTTAAATTAAGAATATTGTTCCAGTAACAGAATAACAGATATTTTTTACTTGAAAAGGCTATATTTCATCTTTTAATGCAAACAATTTAAAATAATATCAGCATGTCTCAATAACTAAATGGAGGGGGTGGCCATGAGCTAGGATAAATAAAATATGTTGACATCCTAAGCATATAAATATAAAACACATGAAATTTATTGTGTGAGCACTGAACATTTCATAACTCCAGAGACAGAATACATAATATTCTTGTTTTTCAGCTCCATCTCTAATTTAGAAAATTTGTCCCATAGTATTTGTTTCCTCATTGACCAAAAATATATTGCAATGGTGATCTGAGTTCTGTACACAGTACTCAGCAACTATAAAATGTTCAAAATAAACTTTATATATAGTAATGTTTATCAAAAAGCCCTTCCCATCTCCCAACATATAAATACATTAACATTGTCAACAGTTTTGCATCTTTACTTGTGCTGCTATACAATTTATAATGATTTAATATAGTGCCTTAAATTCATGGTTCTTGATGCTTAAGAACAAAATGTATTGTGTTCATTCAAAGCTGAAAATTTACAAAATGTGAAAAGTAAGTTCTAAGTAGAATTCACTTCAATTTTGTATGATATCCTCCCACCTTATCTTACCTAATTTATAGTAAGAAAAACTATTTTGTGTTTAGGGAAAAAAATATTCTGTAGAGGGATATATTTATATCTTACATATTTATGAACTTTAAAATGATCTGTTTTCTCATTTAAGAATAATGTCAACTGAAAAATCTAATTAAAAATACTGAAGTCTGACGCTAAAGATTTTATTATTATTTGGTACATTCATGAATGGGAATGATTATTATCACGGAACTTACTATTTTATACAGTATTTGAAAGAGAATGTTTTGCTAGGCAGAAAATCAATTTCCTATTAGATAAGTAGAAATGGTGTAGAGGAAGCAGTAAAGCAATATATTGAAGCTATGTGAGACTAAATTTGAAGTAATCACAGAATAAAAGGTTATGCATTTTTTGCTTATTTTTTTCAATTCTGGAAAAATGGGCTGTAATGCTAACAATGCACACCTTTTATGTGCTATAAAAGACATAAAGCACCACTCTGTAAATGACAAAATAACTATAATAAAGGTGTCTACTTCACAAATTATATATATGGAAGCCTTGCTAAAGAAGCTTTGTAACTGCAAAGCTATTCACGCTTTGCGAAATGAGTCTGATCAGAGGTTATTCCAGGGAATGAGAAAAAAAAAATAATTTTCTTCTGATAAGCCTGGAAGGAATTCCCAATGTCCACTGACAATGTCTTGGAAGATAGAATTTTTATGATGGGAGGAATAAAGAGAGAAGAAATATCACATTTATTCATCCATTCATTCAATAAATACTTATTTACTGCCTACTTCATAAGGCAGACAACTCCTTGCCTCATGGATATTATAGTCAAGGGCAGCAGACAGTGAACAAATAAAAACATAAGCTCACTCACTGTAAAGGATAAGTGCTGTTAGAAAAATAAACAAGGGACCTAAGCGAAAGTATCAGAGGAGTAAAGATATTTTCAATAAGTTTGAAAGAGCTTCTCTGAAGAAGCGATATTTAGACTAAGCTCAAAAGGTTGGGAAGAAACATGTGAAGAGTAGGAATTAGGATTCCAGGGAAAAGAGAACAACAAAAGCAAAGACCCAGAGACAGAAATTTAATGTATCTTAAGAAGTAAAAGAAAACCTGTGTGGTTGATACAGAATATGCATGATAATTACTATAGAAAAAGAAAGGATATGAGATGAGGTAAAGAACAAGGGAGATGAAAGAGAAAGGCAAAGTCACACATTTGGTATGCAAGTGGCTCACATTAGATGTAACTCTCCTATACTTCTGAAAAACCCCCAAGGAGGTGAACTTCCAGTATGGTCTCTGTAGGAATCTATGTGGAGGGAGTGACTGGGAGCATTCAGAAGTCCTTTTTCATCTGCTTAAGTCTTTCAATGGGTAACCCATCTAAATTTCCATGATCAGAGAAAGACAAGGTCATGTGACCTGGCTGGCAATGACCTTGTGAGTCAGTGGTGCACTTATGCTACTTTGTTGGTCCTGTTAGTAGTACCAGATGATGGAAATGTTTCAAAATTGACTGTGGTGATGGTTGTATATGTTTGAATATTTTAAAAAACATTGAAATGCACACTTTAAATTGGGTGAACTGTGTGGTATGTGAATTATTTCTCAATAAAGCTATTTAAAAAAAGAATGAGCTTCTCATAATAATGAATAGTTTGATTATATATCTTCATATTTCATCTAAGAACTTTTTGGCCTAAAACTTAGCTTTGGATTTCCATTGCTCTTAGGATAGTCTAAACACTTGAGCTTGAACTACACTGTCCTTATGGCTGGAAATGGCTTACTTGTCCAGTCTTATCTCCTGTCATTCTTGTCCTCACATTCCAAATTTCAGACATCCCTGAATGTAGCAGTTTGATATTGTTTATGAATTCCAAAAAGAGATATTGGATTATGTTTGTAATCTGGTCTTTTCCTCTGAGTATATTAGAGGGTACTAGATTCAGAGATTTCACTTTTACTTGATTAAATAATGATTAGGGCTTTGATTGGGCCACGACAGTAGGATGTTGAGACCCCGTGCTCTTGGTGGGTGGGGACTCACAGAGAAAATGACCAGGCACAGGAGTTAGTTGAAGTTTTGATCCTGGAGCCCGGGAAATAAACACACAGAGAAGCAGATACATGAGGAAGGAGAGGAGTCTCCACTAAACACAGGCAGAGGCCTCAGGGAGAGAGACGAGCCATTCACCTGATAGTCTACAGCTGGCCTTGTGGAGAAAACAGAGCAGCCCATCCTGGAGAGAATCGAACCCCAGGAAGAGAGGACCCAGGAAGCCTGAAACCTGGCAGACGTCGGCAGCCATCTTGCTCCAACACATGGCAACAAACTTTGGTGAGGGAAGTAACTTATGCTTTATGGCTGGTAACTGAGGGCTTCTACCCCAAATAAATATCCTTTATAAAAAGCAACCGATTTCTGATATTTTGCATCAGCAACCCTTTGGCTGACTAATACATTGAACTACTCCCAATTCTCTGAATATAACTTGTTCCTTTTGGCCTCTGCTGTTTTCTCAGTTAAAAAATGATCTTCTATGGCCCAGAAAATGCTGCATACTTACACTTCTTGCCTCATTTTAGACATAATTTTTTTTGGAAGCATGCCTTGGGCTATGCTACCCTATCAGATTACACATTTGTCTACTGTAGCTCCAATCACAATGTACAACCATACCATTTTCTCATTGCTTGGATGTATTTTCCATGAACAAATCAAAGGTGGGTACCATAATTTTCATTATATTTCAAATTCTGAGCACACAGGACTTGTGCATGTATATAGTATATACTCAAAAAATATTACTCTGTTGAATAAATAAATTCAACAGATCTAGAATTAATTCAACAAATCAAAAACTCATTAATTCCTTTTTTAAACACGATAGCTACTGCTATTGGACATATTCATCACAACTTAACCCCAAAAGATAAAAAGTATTTGTCATCATACAAATCTTTATTTTATAAGAAATATTTGAAAAAATGATATATTCCAAAGAACTAGGCATAAGCACACCCATGTGTTCATGCTAAATGAAAAATATTTATCTCCCTTCATAATATTTATCTTTCTTTCAGATGATAACAAAGCTTTCTAAAATAATATGGCATATGATTATAAATATTTTACCTTGTTTTATATCAGCATTTCTTGTAACTTCTGGAAGATAATAGTTTGGCACAGGATATGACGAAAACATTGGCCAAGGATATGGATCATTATCCTAAAAAAAGAAGCAAGACAGATGACTTTAGGAAGAAGATTAAAATATTATTGAATTTTAAAATTTTCTGAAATATCATTAATTTAAATTAGCTTTTTCTCTCATGAATTCTAGAGTTCTTGCCCACCTAACCAAAAGCTACTTGATATTACAACTCAATATTCTAGTGGATAATAATTAAAATAAAGCATAGCAGAAACATTAAATAAAATTAAAGTCAGACAGATATCTGATAATTTGTTCTCACAAGCAGGACTGACAATGAAAGTTTGACTATTTTTTTCATGAAAGTAAAATTATAGCCTTCAAAATAAACCCTGTATTTGCTACTTGGTTTACCAAACTAACTGTGCTGTCAATCATGTCTATCTCATCTCTCTAGAGTTAGAGTCAAAGCAAGAATGAACTCAACAATGACAACAAAATCTTCAGAAAACCAAACTCTGTGAATATTTATGGAAGAAGCAGTATTCGATATTGCCCATGAAAAAAAAATAGCCATATAATAGAAGTTAGGTGTCATGAAAGACAAAGACATAGAAAGTAAAAAATAAAGACACAGGGAGAATGACAACATTTTAATAAAACAATATACTTCTCGGCTACACAAAGTAGCACTCATGACCCCTGACTTCAAGAATACTATTTTAGGTTGAAAGTGTTTACTTGCATCTTAATGTTTTTCAGTAACAAAAGTTCAATTCTGTGATGTAGACATTTGGGTCTGATGTTCTTTTGTGTCACTTGAGTTGGCTGTCTGCTTCTAATAAGTCAGGAAAACATTCCCCTTTGTCACCCTACTCACCTTCTCTAGCATCCTTGGAGGCAAATTCCGTTCTAATGGCCCACCAATAAGATTTATCCTAACAAGAACATGATTTCTCTCTACAGATAAACCATCAATTATGAAGTCCCTGAAAAATAAATATATCAATTTTATCTCCGTAATTGAATATAATTTACTTTTAAAATAAAGTCACTGCATTGTAAAGAAAGCAAGATAATTCCTATAAAGTTTGAAAAGCAGATTATCAACGTAACACTTTTAAGATACAAAAAGCTAAATTCACTTTTTATTTTATAGTTTTCTTTGTCAGAGAGCAAACAATTAATGGAGATCTAACTGATATGATGAGACTAATAAAATAATATCTCCTTAAATGTTACAGCATTTAAAGACTAATTGGGGATTAAAATATGCATTATTTCTACAGTGACTTGAACAATCAGACCACCAATCTCTTAAATTCTAGACTCAGTGTCTTAAATTCAAAATCTAAATGTTGTTTTTGAGCAGTCTCAATACACCCTGAAGCTATTAATACTTTCCTTCTATATCAAACATATAGTACCTTTAAATGTTGTCTGATCTCCAATTCAATTTTCCAAGTTCTGGCTAGGGTGGCGACATTTTTTTTTATTTTTATTTTAATTGTAGACACTAAAGCAATGCCAGTTATTGAATGAATACTAAATAAATGTCAGCCAAAATGAGATATCAAATATGATTTACTAATAGAGAAAATTATCAAGATAATACCATATCATTTTGCAAATAAACAGAATTTTGACTATCTACTAACATCATTATGAGAATGGAGTAAAGAGCATCTCTACAAGGCACACAAAATCATTTTATTCAATGGTCATCTTACATAGACAGACTGAATCTAAAGGTAATGCAATTTCTTGGACCCATTAATAAAGTTGGGGCTTAACTAAAAATAAAATAAATAAAACAGAAACACCAAACTTAGAAAACAATACTCTGCAAGCTCTCTCCACAAACATCTATCATAATCTTTCTAACAGTAACATCTATTTAATTGCTTTTTACACTGTTGTTATTTGAATCTGTTGAATTTCAATAGTGGAAAAACACTGAACAAACTATATATTGTGGCCTTAATAAAGCACCAATAAAGAAAACTACAGTTATCATGCCTTACCGACCCTTGGTTTTTTTTTTGTTTGTTTGTTTTACTTTGTTTTTTACCTGCGGCTCTCGGAGGTTTCTAAGATATTTTCTTCTTGAGCATTTAGTAACATTTCAGATACTTGATACTGAGCCTCTAATAGGAGAAGAGTATCCAAATCACAGCATACCACACTTAATAACCTATATAAAGAGGAAAAAAAAAAAAAGAAGGTTTTATAACATGTTCTAAAAATTTAGAAACATTCTTGATTTCTCAAAATAATACCTACACATGGAACTACAAATTTGATAGGAAACAGTTATCCTAGACACACTATTATTTTTGAATAGTAATCTACAATTCAAAAGCAGTCCTTATTGAAATATTATTTAAAAGACTCTGGGTAATTTCTAATCTAATTTGCAAAAAACATAAATTAGATGAAATGTAAATTTACTTCTTAACTGCTATTTAATTTTAAAATTCATCAGAGAGTTTTAGCATACCCATAAAAAAGTGCAAATTGAAATAACTTTTGATTCAGCAATTAAATAATTCATTAATTATAGAATGAATAATAGAGTCATCAATCTAGCAAATGATCATTAGGTGAAATATCAATGGGGAACTTTATAGATGTTGGATCAAGCTAAGAACACCTAAATACAATGATCTATCTTAACGTTTCTAAAAGACAGCAGAAATTATGTCTATTATGGAAACATACTGCATCATCTATGAAGTATTACTGAAAAGGGAAATTGAACCTGAATATAATCAAACCTAGATATCCAGTTTACAGAAAATACAGGGATCAGAGAAATATGTTACAGAAAGCACAAGGAGGAAACAGGCAACCAAATCCAGAAAATGGAGAATCCTAAACATTAAATACACACGATTATATGCGTTATTTCCTCAGGGCAAAAATGGCATGAAAAAAAATAAAGAGGAATGGGAATTGTCATAAATTAAAAGAGAAATATCAAGCAAATGCAATGTGTAGACTTCGTTTTGACCTTGAGTCAAAATATTCACACTGTAAAAGGACATTTTTTAGCCACTTAGGAAAATATGGGATCGGTATTAGATGAGATAGGGAAATATTACTAATTTTGTTAGAGGTAATAATGAAATATAATGAAAATGCTTTTTTATTAAGAAGTCCTTACCTTACCTTAGACCAAAGATGTGTGATTGTTCATAATTGAATAAAGCATGAATCTTAGCTTCAAAATTCAAAATTATAAGTCTATCAATAATATCCTATAAAATAAAAATTTAGAATGAGGCTGTGCTTGACCAAAATAGTTTTTAAAAAATCAAATCAACAAATATTTAGTTAGATTAGTGGTTCTCAAACTTGGCTTTACATTGGAATCACCTGGGGAGCTGTAAAAAATATAGACGCCTGGGTCCCATCCCCAGAGATTCTGAATTAACTGATCAGGGATGTGGCCTAGGCATTAGGATTTGTAAAAGTTTCCGAGGTTAATCTAATATTCAACCAAAGTGGACAACCACAAATTTATACCACACTCAGGAACTGTATGACTGGCTTCTACAGCCAGATAAATACCAATAAAACTGCTAGACTTGGGAACCACTTTGAAAACCAAAGATGGAATCCACAAATATGAAGCCTTAACAGTAGCTCTAAAAATGTTTTATCTAATAACTAAAGAGATATTGTTAATAGATATTCTCTGTTCATGTGACTCTGGTTTTTAACCCTAGTTAAATATTGGAATCACGTAGGGAACTTAAAAATATATATAGATGCCCAGGATCTATCCCAGATGAATTAAATCACCACCTTGGGGGTGGGGTTCTGGTATGAATATTCATTTTAAAGCCCCTCAGGATGTTCCAATGTACAGCCAGGGTTAAAAAGTAGGGATGAAAGTGCAGAGAGAAGCTAATGACATGACTTAGATACTACCAAGTGTCCCAGCACTGGCAATATAAGTTTACCCCACAAATATGACATTCTCTAAAAGCCTTTCTTTCTATAATCTCTTCCTTTGGGGTATAGCTTCAGGTTCAGGCCTAAGAAATTTATTCACACACAAACTTGTCTCTGACATTGCTCATTTTCCTGACCAGGAAACTTGCTACTCTCCAGTGAGTTTAAATCCAAGATATTTCTGTTACCATTAAGGCAAAAGGAGGACTAGGGAGTAAAGTCAGGTATTATTTACAGTCTATGTGGATGATGGTACAAACACCACATCCCCAAATTAATAATGGGCAAGGGAATGAGTTTTTCGGGAAGAGGAAATAATGGGCAACTCAAAATCTCAGTTTAAAAATACTAATCAAAAACTGGACTTTCGTGTGTCAAATTTAGCCAGTAGAAAATTATACTTAACACTTAACGAATATATTTACCATTCTACAGGTACCTTGCAAAAATATAAAAATAGGGAGGCGGATCTAGCTCAAATGGTTGAACACCTGCTTCCCATGTACGAGGTCCCAGGTTAGATCCCTGGTACCTTCTAAAAACAAAAATATACAAGCCTGCAAATATTCTTGCTGTCCTGATTTTGTGATAATCAGGGTAGGCTAAACATTCCCTATATTAGAAACTATGCATGTGTCCCCAGACCTAGTTTTTCTCCCTAGGTCTGTTTTTTTTAGAATGCTGGTGATAAACGAAGCCTGATTTATTATATGACCATCCTGTATGGGAAATGACTGTAAATCTAGGTATCTTTGGTCAACCTTAAGAGATATAGCAGGGGGGTGGATGTGGCTCAAATGGTTGGACGTCCGTCTCCCATATGGAGGGACCTGGGTTCGATCTCCGGGTCCTCCCGGTAAAAAATAAAAAAAGAAAAATATAGAAGGCTGAGCAAGCGGGTGAGCCCCCCAGGCCCCACTTGCAGATGTGCCACCAGGCCCCACCAAGCCACGCAGCAAGATGAAGACGTAACAGGAGAGTGACACAAGGGAGAGCCAAGACGAGATGCGCTGCTGAAAAACCAGGAACTAAGGTGGCGCAGCTGGTAGGACGCCTCTTTCCCACATCGGAGGTTCCGTGGATGGAATCCCGGTGAAAACAGGAGGAAAAGGATGAGAGGAGAGGGAAGGAAGCAGACACAGAATTGCCCAGTGAATGGACACAAAAACAGCAAAAATGGGGGTGGGAAATGGATAAAAGTATATAAATAAATAAATAATAGGGTGGGTTGGGGGGGGAAATACAGCAAATGTAAGGTATGGACTATAGTTAGTACTGTAGTAATATTTTGACTATATTCTTTCTTAATTTCTAACAAATGTTTCACAACAATGCAAGGTATTGGTGGTGGGGTGATGTATGGGAGCCCTGTATGATGTTATGCATGTTTGTTTTGTAAGTTCACAACTTTCACTATACACTTATTTTTTATGTATGTTCATGTATGAATGATATACTTCAATAAAACTTAAAAAAAAACAAAAAGCAAGCAAGCAAAAAAAGGAACTCAGGGGAGCCAGTGTAGCTCAGTGGTTGAGCACCGGCTTCCCATATACAAGGTACCAGGTTCAAACCCTGGCCCCAGTACATCAAAAAAAAAAAAAAGAAAAAAGTAAAAATAATACTAGCGTGAGAGTTTACAATTGGAAAATATTAAATAAATTGCCTAGCAATGAAGAATAAAAAGATTAATATCTGTTAAAAATGATGTCATTGTTGTCTGCATCTTAGCTTGACAGTCTTTGTTTCAAACATTATAACAGAACCTGAGTAAAGCAGCTCATATTCATATTACCACTGCTTATTCATATTTTCATTAACTGCACTCCCTCTTTCCTTTTCTCTCTCCCTCTTCCCTAATCTCTCTACTCTGGCAATTTAGCTACAGTGGTGGAGTCACAGCCACAAGAGCTCTCTTTGACTTTTCCACTAAGCTTAGCAGTGGACATAATGGGAAGATTTGTTTGCTATGTAGTACTTCTTCAAATAAGTAGATATTTTTACTGCTTAATAATTACTATAACTTTTGTGCAATGAACTACTATTGTCATTATTTTTACCATAGTTAATTTTCACAGAGTAATCTAGAATTGATTATATATCATTGACATTCTTTTACTTGAGAGAGGCTACCAATGGATTATATACATAGTAGTTTCTCAATGGCTCATTATAGATTTTTCCTCAATAGAAAGGTAAAATATAGGTGACTGAATTTTGCACAGCTATTCAATAATGAGTGACACCTTGTGACTCTAAAGCCCACATTCTGAATCTAAGAACGAGATACTATAGGAATAAAAAAAAATAGAGAATATATTACCAACAAGTTAATGGAAGAGTAGATTGCAGCAATCTATCAATGATAATGCATTTTCAGAGAACAAATGTTACAGTAAATAATTTCTTCTTCAAAGAGGATTACATTGATGGATCACCACTTAGGGAAGAAAACGAAACTCCTGGGAAGCTTGCCTTATGGAGAGCTTCAGTTACTAAGCACTGCAACACATGTCAATAAGGCAATTGGCTTCCTAAATCAAGAAGAAGCTTCCCAGCAACAGGCTGATGCAAGTAAGACCTGGGACTCGCAAAAAGTAGTCTGAAACTGTATGTCTTTTTGAAAGATATTGTCTGGCTGGAAAGTATGTTTAATAACCTACTAGGCCAGACTAACACCAAGACTAGAAAAATAAAGAACACCATTCTATATAAATAGATACACATTTGAGTGCCTGCTCTGCATATTTTGGCCCCCTTTTCTTAAGAAACAGCCAAATGAAAGGTGAGGGATAGGGGGTGCTAATCATAATGCCCCAATATCCCTATACATGCACATCTAGGAGTGCTGGTGATTGGTTAGTTCATGAACAAAACTAAGCCAAAGTCCTTCCTTGGGGTTTTATCAAACTGGTGTAGTAGAGGAAAAGACCTCTTCTGTTTGGTGTTATATTGGGTTGAAGAGTGGCCCCCTAAAGGATAAGACCAAGTCCTAATTCTAGAACCTCTGAGTGTGACCTGTTTGGAAAAGGGGTCTTTACAGATATAATTAAGGATTTCAAGATAAGATCATACTAGATTATCTGGGGATAAATCCCATGACAAGTGTCCTTATAAGAGAACAGCAGAGGGAAACTTAAGACAGAGAGGAGGAGAAGGCCTTGTGAAGATGGATCCTGAGCCTGGAGTTACCAGAAGCTGGAAGAGACAAGGAACAGATTCTACCCTAGAGCCTTTGGAGGGAGTGCAGCTCTGCCAACACTTTGTTTTCAGACTTCTGTCCTCCAGAACCTTAAGAGAATAAGTTTCTGTTGTTTTAAGCCACCCACTTTGTAGAAATTTGTTACAGAAGCCCCATAAAACTAATACAGATGGAGAAGGTAAAGATGAAGGCATGTAGCAGGCAGTCATGTGTTGTGGAGAATGCCATCTGGAGAAGAAGAAAATACTACTACTACAAATAGCAAACAATTACATAGCACTTATTAACTGCCAGGCAGTGATCTAAACATTTTATATTCCATTTAATTCAATACATTTGATCCTCACAACAACTCTGAGATACAATACCACCCTCTTTTAACAGAAGAGAAAATTAGTCTAATTTGCCCAAGGTCACAAAGCTAGTAAGTGGTGAAACCAAGAATCTAATCTAGGCAGTCTGGCTTCAGAATACAAACTCTCAACAACTGAATTATGTTTGCCTTTCAGTAAAATCAAGATGGGAAGCAAGAATAGGAATAGAGGGAGAAAAGAATGGAGGCAGAAAGGAAGAAGAGATCAAGAGAAGGAGGTAAGGAGAGGGTGAAGGAGAGGGAGAGACAGATGTGGACCTGATAGCATTTGCAGTCCTCTTAGCAGCTGTCCCTGCTTTTCCTGCAAGTTGGTTATGCAGGTAAATAAATTTCCTCTTGGCATAAAAATTTAAACTGAGTTTCTACAATAATCAAAAGGGTTCTCCCTAATACACCACAAATAATATGACAGAAAGTTAAGTGATAGAAACTGAAAAACAACAGAAAATTGCATATTGCTCTGGGGAAAGAGGGTTTTGTGTCATCCACCCTTAATTTACCACAGTACACTCTACTGTACATTCTAAGAGTTGTTCTTGGAGGCCAGCATTTTGACAGAAGCCTGACAAGGAACCAAAAAATTTAAAGAATTCTTAAAATTGGGAAGAAAAGAACACAAATAGAAAAATAGGCAAGAATAAATGAAAAGATAGTTAATAGAAGAAATGTCAATGGCCATAAACACATGAAAAGATATTTTGTTTAAAATGAGGAAAATATAAATGAACAATTCTCACCTGTGAGACGGAAAAATCTGAAGCTCTGACCACATATTCTTAGTGAAGCTGCCAGGAAACAAGCACTAAAATATTTTATCAATGGGAATGCAATAGGATTATTTCCTATGGAGGGAAATTTAGCAATCTATACCAAAATTATATATGCATTTATCTTTCAACCCAGTGATCCCGCTTCTAGAAATCTATCCCAAAGGCATTATGGTAGACAGAATTCTAAGATGGCTCCCAAGAGAATGGGCCTTGAACACTAATACAGGTACTGCTGTGAAAGGATTTTGCAGATGTAGTTAATGTTCCTAATCAGTTAACTTAAAGTAGATTATAAGAATGGGCCTGACCTAATCCCATGAGCCTTACAAAAGCAAAGCATTTTCTCCAGCTATTCACAAAAGAGAAAGTCAGAGAGATTCAAAGCACTGGAGGTTCTCCTTTGCTGAAATAGAGAGGTCCACAGGACAAAGGCCTAGGAACTGAGAGCAGTCTCTGTCTGGAAGCCAGAAAGAAACCAGAGACTTCAATACTAAAACCTTCAAGGAACTGAATTCTGCCAGCAAGAATGAATTTAGAAGCAGATTTTTACCCAGAGCTTCCAGGCAAACACTCAGCCCAGGCAACACCTAGATTTCAGCCTTATAAGTTTGACCTGAGAACCCAAAAAACATCATGTCAGGTTTCTGAGCTACAGAACTGTTAGTTAATAAGTGGGTGTTGTTATAAATTGCAAAGTTTGTAGCAAGTTGTTAGGCAGCAAGAGAAAACAAGTACAGATACATTGGCAAATACAGCATAATTTAAGCTGAGGCTGTTAATTTTGGCATCATTTATAACAGCAAAACACTTGATAGAACCCAAGGGCTCACCAATAGGAGACAGCATGAATAAACCCTGGCATATACCCAAAATAGAGTACTATGCAACTCTAAAAAAGAATGAGAAAGAGCTCTATATGACTGTTATGGAATATTTTCCAAGATACAGTATAAAATTAAGAGAAAAACTATAAAGAACAGAACAAAGTGTTCCTTTGTTTAAGAACTCTGGGGAGGGAAGGATAAAAATATACTTATACATATTCTTTTTTAAAGGGACAATAGAAGGGTAAACCAGACACTAATTAAAATTTTCACCTGTAAAGCAACAATAGAACTTTCTACAATAATGGAAATGTTCTTTATTTACCTGTGCTAGCAACACAGACACATGTGCCTGTTGAGCACTGGAAAACTTTAGGTGTGGTTAGTACTCTAAGGAAATGATTTAAATTAATATGAATTTAAATAAACCTATGTGGCTAATGGCTACTGTATAGATCAGTAAAATCTATAAGGAGAGAGAGAATAGAGAGGATTAAGATGGGAGTACATTCTGTGACTGTACTTTGTTATATATTGGAAACACATGATTGTTGCCCCTAATTTAAGACAAAATTAAGTTAAAAAAGTAAAAGTAAAATAACTTCTCTAAATTTAAAACATTCTGAAACAAACCTATCTATCAAATTAGTAACATAATCAGACAGAGAAGAGATTTACATACTTCAAGAGACTTTAAAACACAGGATTTTGTCAGCAGATCTCCGTGGCATATATTCTATGGACAAAAATAACTGAAAAGAAATGTCTATGAACCTGCATTCACTGTTCATATTTTATTTTTAGACTACTATATGTACATTGTACAATAAAACAAGTAATTTTGTTCATGTGATTAGGAACCAAGCTTTTCAGTGAAATAGAAAAGACATTAAGCATATAATCAAATTAGATGAACTATCAATATAAATTCATAAAATTTTTCCTTAAAAAAAAAAAACAAAAAACTTATTCTCCTTAGCTGTCTACCGAAGGTCTAGACAAAATGACAATCCTTAACAGTGAACGTTCCTAGTGTCCAACTTGTAGTTTCCAAATATCATTTCTTACTAAAAGTTACAAGGACTCTGAAGAAATGGCTGATTCACACACTGATGTGTGCCTGCCAAAAGGACTCAGTGGTCAAAGAAGGAATATCATCTTAAGCAATAAAACAATAATGATTGCACTGGACTAAAACACATACACATAAAAACAAAAAGTTCTTATAATAATAATACTTTCAAAAAACTCCTTCCCTATTGGGGATCACTACAGCACCAATAAATTACTCTGAAAATTGATAAATAAATGGAGAGTCAGTATTCATTCTGCCTTTCCTGCAAGAACTATATTTCAGGGTTACCCAAGAAGTTGATGAGGAAAAATTTTTCTTTATAAAAGAATTATAGTTAATAAATACAAAGAGAATGAAAAAACAGAATCACCATTTCATACTTCATAAAGAAACAATGAATCAATGCAACAATCACCAAACTATCTAAAACCATTAAATGAAAGGCTAATGAGAAAGTTCATAATGGAGGGATTAGACAAAATAAATGAAACCATGATCAATCTTAATATCATTAAAAGAAGGGCAGCCAGATATTTTGTGTTTCATGGTGTAATTGATACAACTGGAAGTAAACAACTCCTGCAAAATAATTAAATCTTAATCTAATCAAATTTCAAGATCTATCAGTTCATAGGTATTACAGGGAATAGAAGAATAGTTCAACAATTTCACGAGGAAGCCATCAGGCAAATACAGAAGTGGAGCATTTTATAGGACAAATACAAGTTCCTCCAATAAATCAACAGCATGGAGAAAGAAAAGGTAGGGAGAACTGTTTTAGAATATGAGACTTAAAAGACCAAAGGCAACATGTGGACCTTGTTTGAAGGCTGACTTCACCAACTATAAAAAAAGACATCTTTGAGACAATCAATGGAGCTTCTATACAGATTATATATTAATTATTAAGGGATTACAGCTAATATTTTAAGTGTGATAAAACTACCATGGTTTACATGGTATTGATGCAAGCCAAAACAAAACTTAAAATGCCCATAAGTTAGAGATGCATACTAAATTATTTACTGGTAAATTGACATGATGTTGGAGATATGCTTTATAATTCTCCAGGGAAAAAAGTGGGGTTTAAAGGGAGAAAACTAAAAATACTGGGGGAATAGACAGTAGAATGTTGATAAAAAATTAAAGTCTAGTTATGGGTACATGGGAGTACATCAATATTTTTTTATGAAAGTGTGAAAATGTCCATAACAGAAAGTAAAGCAAGCCCACACACGTGTGTGCACACACAAATACACATACCGCCCCCCCCACACACACACATAAATAATGATCCAAAGACTTCCTAGGGTTCCTCGCATGGTATTCCCATCAGAGAAAACAGAAATTAAGTTACTAAATTAAATCCTCTTGAATAAAGCCTAAGAAGGACCCAACTCACCAAAAGTCTAGCCTATAAGAACTACTAAAAACACTGAGTTTACTGAGAACCTACCATGCTCATGGTAACAAAAAACAATTTGCTAGACTTTGGAGGCAAAAGATGAATAAGCTACAGCTTCTCTCTACATAGAGCTTATAGTCTATTAGGAAAGACAGGTAAAAATTATATAATGATGTAACACATGCTTTATGCATGGAAAAAGTGCTGTGAGAGTATATGAAAAAGAATAAATGATTAGAAAGGTGGATGAAGAAAAAGGGCAGAGAAAGCTTCATGGAAGGACCAAGTCTGAAATAGGTCCTGAAGAATGAGTAGGTGATATCTGACCCAAAAAGGCTGTTCCAGAAAAAGAAATCAGCTTGTCCAAAGACCCTGGAGATTAGAAAGTAGAATGTAAGAAGAGATGATAGGGTTCTGAGAAGTAAGGAGAAACTACTTGCCATGCAAAGGAATATGGACTAAGTCTGAAGGCAAAGTGAAATCACAAGATTTTAAACAACAGAAAGACTGCATCTGGTTTTCAGTTTTGAAGGACCACTCTTATTTAATGTGAGGAAGAAGTTATAGGTTGAGAATGGAATAAAAGGACCTCACTGAAGTAAGCCAGACAAGAAATGAGTATCTGAGCTAAGGTGGTCTTAATAGGAATAGATTATAAAGTGTACAGGATCAAGGTAGTAAGGAGGTAAAATTTATAAGATGGTGATTTCAACAAACATAGGGTAAAAAATAAAGAGAGATCAGCAATGATTTCTAGGTTTCTGGCTGATTCAATTGCATGAATGATGATTTCATACACTGAGAAAGGAAAAAAGGAAATGTGAAAGAGAAAATCTTACATTCAGTTGTAGTCATAGTAAGACTAAGATGTCTATGAGTTTTCCAGATGCACATTATCTGGTAGGAATCTCGGTGTAGATATGACAGTCAAGTGATGATATAAGTTAGAGGGGTTGTCAGCATACAACTGAAGCCATGGAATTGGATGAGATCATTCTGGACGACGTAGGACAGAAAGAGGAAGAGAAGTCTACAAAGGAGACCAAGCAAGAGGAACTACAGAAGCTGGAAGAGAAGTAAGTAGTGCCACAGCCATAGAAGAAGAGAGTGACAATAAAGAGGAATGGATCAACTGTGCCTGGATAGGATTTTTTAAACATAATGCTTCCATAATTTAAAGCTGTCTTTTGTCTGTTATTTTACTTTTTGAAGTCTGAAATAAAGTTTATTTGAAAAAAAAAAAAAGAGGAATGGATCAACTGTGCCAAATGCTACAAGATGGTGAATTAAGAAGCAGGGAGAGTTTCCACTGGATTAGGGAATTAAGTTTATTGGTGATTTCTGACAGAATAATTTCAGTTAGGTTGTCAGAGAAGAAGAAGTCAGATTACGGTGACTTCCAGAGTTGATAGAAGAGAAAAAAGTGGAGATTTCAAGTACAAGCAATAATTCCAGAAACTACTGTATATAGAAAGAAAGCTAAGGTGGCAGGTAAAGAAGGCATAGGTAAGGGAGTTTTGTTTTGTTCTTAATAGGAGAATGCACACATGCTTAAGTAACGATGGGAAGCAGTGATTATTCTATAAAAAACACACTGCCCTCAGGAGAGGTAGAGTAACAAAACTTTTTTTAGTTTCCTTCACTAATTCAAAAGATATTTTGAATATGCAGTGTATATTATATCCATGAAAACAGAGAACAAACATCCCAAACCTTTGAGTATAAATAACCTAATTTGTACTGTTTCCCATAACCAATTTCATTTAAACTTATTTATTGCAATAATATTGGGAATAATTATTTTCTCTAACCACTCACTAGATACCTACTATGTGCTGTATGCTAAGGATGAATAAATAACATACTTGCTATCAGGTGCTCACAGTGTAGTGGTGGCGAACGTCACAAAATTGCTAATTATAAAACCATTTGAGAAGTGTCAAGATAAAGTATAAAAGTAAATTTTAAAAAAATTATGTAAACAAATGCACATATATGCATATGTATTTATATATCATTTTACAAATAAAAATAAATTAAAAAAAAAAGATAAAGTAAGCATAATGTACAACTGGAATATTTCAAGAAAAAGAAGATAAGGAAATTTAAGTTAAAATTTTAATAGTAGAAGCACGTGTCTTTATGTTTCACTTCATATAAGTATGAAAATTTTCTCAAAGTGGAGAAATTTCTTTTAAAAAATTAAATGTTTAGGGTTAACAAGGGTTAAAATAAAAGAATTCAAAAGGGCTAAACTGTGCCCCCCCAAAAAAAAAGAAGTGCACAGGGGACAAAGTGACCAGAAAATTTAAAAAGTAATGATTAACAATGGAAGTTCAGTATTATCAAATAATTCTTTACTAATCCTTATATGCATGTATGCACGTTTATGTGTATTTAATTCCTAAACCTCCCCAAGGAAGAGAAACTAAATATCTATGAATGATTAAAACAAGTTACCCATCTGGAAGTATGAATATGAAATAAGCCTCAAATTAAATAAATATATATATACTGCCCCCATGGGATATTAATATGTAGTTCATTAAAATAAAAGCAGGATACAACGGGATACAATTTATTCCTAATTATACTAGCTATGAAGGAACAGCACTGGTATAGCTAATGCTGTAATGAGTCACCTAAAAATAATTCATACACATACTTGTACTTATGCCAAGTCTCTTTCCTCCTTGGGAAGAGTTAATCTTGTATTCAGATAGGTGTAAGTCCTGTTAGGTGGCCTTGGATTCCATTCACAGATAATTCACAAAGTGATAAGTCATGCATGAATAATCAAATCAGTCTTAAAATATCATTAGTGTTTCTTTTTACCTTTTTTTGTCAAATTACATTTTTACAACCAATGTCAAATAGTAGCATTTATAAAAGTGAAAAATTAATGCTTGATTGGTAAAGAATTTCTATTGAGGAGATGAAAAAGTTTTGGTAATGGATAGTGGTGATGGTAACACAACATTGTGAATGTAATTAACACCACTGAATTATATTTGAATGTGGTTAAAAGGGGAAATTTTAAGTTGTATATATGCTACTGGAATAAATTTTTTTTTTAAATTCATAGGACTATACAACATAGGGAACCCTAACGTAAACTATGGACTATAATTAATAGTATAATTATAATAATATTCGTTCAATTATAATAAAGGTACACACAAATACAAGGCATTAATAATAGGAGGAGTGTATGGGAACTCTGTATTTTTGGCATAATTTTTCTGTAAATCTACAACTTCTCTATTAAAAAAAAACTATATTTAAAAAATGACTTACAATAACACATGTTGGGACTTCACGAAGAGAATATTCTGCTTTATTAGGAAGTTCTTGATTGCCAACCAGCTCATAAACAGCAGGATAGGATAACAAGTTCACCAGTGCTAGAAAAGACTAGGGGAAAGAAACAGAACATAATCATTTAAATGGTTCATTTTTTTCAACTATATCTACATAAGTCACTAATGTAAAGTTTTATAGCTGTATATATGACTGTAAGGATTAATTTATTTTTAAATTAAGCTTAATTCATATCAATGTGAAATACCTACATATATGGTAAGCACAAAATAGTTAACATTCACAACAGTTATGTGCTGAAAATGTTTTATATAACAACTATTATAGAGCATAGCTCAGAGTTGGAAAATATTTTAAAATGCCAAGTATCTCTTGAAATATTTGGTTCAGAGAAAAAATTGAGCTGAGCCAGGTTTTGTTTTTCATTCTTTGCACTGCTACATCTAACGTGTAAGAAAATACAAGCAATTAGTAATTAGGGGCTCTGGGCAAGATAATGAAGTCTATATCTAAGGCTACCTTTTAACTGCATTCATTGGCAATCCAACTAATCTAGATATTACAATTAATTTCATATATATATAAAGCTATGGCTTTTCCAATCAAAACCAGCTCACTTTTTGGTACAATCTTACCAAGTTCTTTCCATGAAATTGATAAGCTCCCCATTCTTGTTTCCTTTTATTAAAAGCTACTGCAATATTTTTCTCAGGTACATTTCATTCTTTGGCTCCCATGCTCAAAAGCATACAATGACTGCCCATTACTAAGCATCAAATCTAAACTCTTTAAATTAGCAGGACTTTCAAGACACTTTGCTAATTGACATCTTTCTCCTCTTCAGCTTCTCAAACACCTCATTTCCCATTATTCCCCAGCATGAAATCGCCGCTTCAGACAAATGAATCTGCCTGTGGTCTCCTTCAAGTGATGGCCACAATGGACAAAATTTTCTTATCCTACTACCAAGTTCCTCTTGCCCTCCCGCTTACTCATTATCCCACTTATCCAGCTTTCAAAAGTTTGCCAAAAACCTTTTCTGAAGTATTTCTAATTAATTTCATCACTCTCTAGAAGCTCTATATTCTGTTAATACTAGTACATTTATTTGGTTTATAATACATCAAATTTTATTTATAACTATTAAGTTTTTGGCTTGCTTTTAAAAAAATTTTTTCCATAAACTCAGGAAATTGGAGAATGAGAAAAACTGAGAATTTTCACTAGAATCAGAAAATTGAGAACATTTAAAAGAGCCTTTAATTCAATCTCTCATTTAATACATGAGAAAACTTGAGGTCCAGAGAGGAAAACTTGTTCAAAGACACACTCAGAAAGATGATAGCAGAACTAAGACAAAGGTCTGTATTCTCCTATTCCAGGCTATGGGTACTCATTCCAAATCACAGCCTAATCTTTAGACACTATTTAGTGGTAGATTTGTTCCACAGTTTATACACAGCAAAGCAATTAAATTTGAGGACCCAGAAGGTAGAGTCCATTTTATATTCACCCCTTATTCCACCAAATTAATGTTATATAACAAATAACAGTGGATTATGTAGTAAATATATTTAACATACAGTAGGTTTTTAACAACTGCTGTTGTGGGATGCAAAATGAACGGACTAGTTTTAATTAGGAATATTATTATAGTCTATCGTCACTGTCGTCTCCTTCTCTCTTGGTATTGCTTTTTCTCATTTCCATATCATTGTTAGCTGATATGGAAATGAGAAAGGGTTTCCTCTACCTCTATTTTCTATAAGAATATGTGTAAAATCAGTGTTTTTCTTCCATAAATATTTGCTAGACTTCACCAGTGAAACCATCTCGTTTCTTTCTGAAAAACTTTTTGGTAATGAATTTCATTTCTTTACCTGAGAAAGAGCTATTCAGTTTTTCTATTTTATATTGGGTGTGTAGCAGACTGAATTATGTATCCAAACAAAGATACACTCTTAATCTTAATCCACATTCCTGTATGTGTGAACTCATTTGTAAACAGGACCATCTCAAGATATTATTTTTAATTAAGGTGTGTCCCAAATGAATCAGGGAGGACCTTAATTCATATTACTGGAGGCTTTTATAAGCAGAAGAAATTAAGACAGAGAAAGCCACACATAAGGAGACCAGGGATAACACCATGTGACAGAGGGCTGCCATCACTAGAATGCTACCAACCCCAGGAGAAATCACAGCCTTGCCGACATCCTGATTTCAGATTTCTAGCCTGTAAAACTGTGAGCCAACACACTCTTCTTGTTTAAGCCAATCCCTAGTGTGGTATTTGTCCTAGCATCCCTGACAAACAAAGACAAGTTCAGTTTTGGTAAGCATATATTTTTAAGAAATTTACCAATTAATGAAATAAAGCTGTTCATAATATTCTCTTATTATCCTTAAACACCTTTTGGATTTACAGTGAGATATCCTCTTTAATTCCTGATATTGGTAATTTGGGGTCCCTTTTATTCTCTTGATCAGTCTAGCCTGGAGTTTATTAATTTTAACAATCATTTCAAACAACCAACTTTTGGATTTGTTACTTTTCACTAGTTTGTCTTTTTCTATTTCATTAATTTCTACTCTAATATTTATTTTCTTTCTTCCATTTGTTCTTTTTCTAGTTTCTTAAGTGGAAACTTATTCATATTAGATTATTTTTGATATAAATATAAAACCAAAAGTACCCCTCTTAGCACTACTTCAGCCATAACTCACAAATTTTGATATGCTGTATTTTCATTTTCCTTTCATCTGAAATATTTTATAATTTCCCTTGTGACTTCTTTGCTTTATGAGCTATTTAGAAGTATGTTGCTTAATCTACAAATATTTTATTTTTTTCTAGATCATTGCTCTTGGTTTTTAATTTTATTTTAGTCAAAGAACATAATTTTTATTATTTCAATTACCTTAAATTTATTTATACTTACATTTTAGCCCAGTATATAGTCTATCTTTATGAACAAGCCATGTACTCTTGAAAAGA
>JAQZBX010033195.1:0-25495 GCA_029593785.1 Cabassous unicinctus | reverse complement strand
CCCACAGCCCAAATGGGAAATAATGATTTGTTTTTACCTATGCCTATACAAAGTAAAGAAATTAAGGTCATTGCTATTAAGAATCTTAAACACTTGAAAAATAAAAGTTTATTCATTGGATGCCTGTTGTTATATAATCTACTGTAGTTATGAAAAATGTATAATATACTTAAATACTAATCAAAACTTCAGTACAATACATTGCATACTTAGGTGATTTAATAATTTGTATATTACACATAGAAATATTTTATTAAGTATATATATATAAATCTCTTGTTTTAAATTTGAACAGTTCTGAAACTAAATATCTTAAGACAAAGTTTGGTAAGTATTATTCAAGCCTAAAAATAAAGCATCATGCAAAAACTTTGTTAACAAACCAATGCCTTACTAGTTAACACTTTTCATATTTCAGGAAGAATTTTGAAAATTAAAATAGTAAGCACATCCAAGGATGTTTTATAACAAATTAAAAAAGATAAAGTGCATTTCAACAGGTGTTGTATTCCTCCCTGGGGGAGTTGGTACTCTCCCAGGGACTGACACATAAACCTTAAAATATACTGCCCGAGGAGTGTTGTGTTCCTTCCTGGGGAGGCTGGCCCCTTCATCAAGAATTAGCAAAATACTCCCAAGTTGGCATCTATAGTACCAAATTTGTTAATCCTAAACACAGTCAACCAAAACTTTAGTGTCAGTTGCTACTTCAACAATTCAACACTTCCCAGCTAAAAGCTAAATATTGGTAAGTATATATATATATATAGAAAACTCTGTGTGTATATATATATATAAAACTGCTCTATTTATCTGTCATTCTGTAACTTTGTGCAATATTAGCTTAATCTTTTTAATTGATTATGTTATTCATATTTCTCACTCTAATTGTTAGTATAAGCTTATTAAACTCAATATACATATTAACATTTATCTTGTATCTATCAAGAACTCTAGCCAAAAATAAGTCAAGTATATCAGTATGTCCCTGGTTTAGTAAGCATGTGAATGTATGTATACATATTATAAAAAATTAAAATATAACAGTTAACCCCCTGTTTATAAACAGTAAAATTAATGTTACAAAAACAAAAAGGGGGAGATGCAGAAGAATCTGCTAAAGACAAACTATCGAAAGCATTGCTTACCTTAAATTTTCTTAATAGAAAACAAATTTCTAATACCACAGCAGCAGAAAAATATTGACAACCAATATATTGGAAAAGTGAAACAACCAATAAATGGGAAAAAGGAGAGGTAAAATTTTGGGGCCGAGGTTTTGCTCTTATCATTACAGAAACAGGAGAACAGCAGTAGATACCCTCCAGAAGCATCAAGCCTAAAGTTGAAGATGCTGCCAAGACTTGTACTATAAACACGGTGGTTTTACATTGGATTAATTATAGATAATATCGATACAATTGAACAGTATGCCTGGATTTCTCCTGTGTGAACTTGCTACTGGCTTCGGAGTCCTCGTGTTGTATGCCGGTGCTCCTGACACTTGGACTATCGCCCAACGCATCTCTCTAATCCTCGCATTTGTAACGTATATTTGGCTGTTAATTCTGATAGCATGTCTATAATGTTTTCTCTAGCCAAAATTATTATCCTTACCTCCTTCCTACTAAGTGCCGTCTCAGCTGGACAGGCCAGCAACCCTCACCAACCTTAGAAGTGGACACTCACTAGATGGGACGATTCAGCAATTTTAATAACCAACATTTCTGTCTCTCCCAGCTTTTCCTCCCCCATAAGCAAGCTTTTCTATCGCCCTTCACTTAGGAACGCCGGTGATCTCTATACTGATATACAAGATGTTTACCTCTGTCCTAGCTCCACTCAGGGACATATATATTGTAATCAGCCTGCCCATTACTTTTGCGCATATTGGGAATGTGTTACAATAGCTACCGGTTGGACAGCTCCGGTTAAAGACCAATTCCTCACAGTACAGTTTGTGCCCTCCGGGTGTCAACGCCCATATAATTACATAGCGGGTGATCATGTCCATCAAGGGACGCCCAAACCACCAGGCTTCTGTTCCAATATCACACTCACAGTTACTAACCCTACAGATCCTTCCTGGATTCTTGGCTGTACTTGGGGAATTAGGCTGTATTTTGCTGGCACCGACCCTGGTACGTTTTTGGTTATCAAAAAGGAACTGATAGCCCAGCCCCAAGGTCCAATAGGTCCGAATAAAGTTTTGGCCCCTTCTCTCCCAACTGTTCCCCCTGCAGCCCACCTTGCTACAATTCAGTCTACAAGTGCTTCACTGGCGTCCACTACGCCCAACGTCACCTCTCTTATCTCTAACTCAGGTGTCTCTAACTCCAGTCCTAACCCTGCCTTCAACAGTTCTCAATAATACAGAAAAGGTGTACGTTTTAGTGTTTATCCTTCCGCGTGTCCTCTACCGTAGTGACGGTAGACTGGGACGCATGACATTCTGATGCCATAAACATACAAAAAAGAGAAATTATTACTGCTATTACCATTGCCTCTATTTTAGGTATCATCGGCTTGAGCACTGGAACCGCCTCTCTTGTCATGCAACAACAGGGTCTCACTCACCTAAGAGCTGCAGTGGACGAAGACTTAGCCCGCATTGAAACCTCCATCACTCACCTTGAGAAATCTCCTACATCCCTATCAGAAGTTGTCCTCCAGAATAGGAGAGGTTTAGACCTCCTCTTTCTTAAACAAGGGGGGCTTTGTGCCGCTTTGGGTGAAGAGTGCTGTTTTTACACTAACCATTTGGGTATAATTAAAGATTCCATGACCAAGCTTAGGGAAGGAATTACAATCCATAAACGCGAACGGGAAGCTCAAGGAGGCCTCTCTTGGGGATTCAATACTGTCCTCCCCTATCGCCTCCCCGTGCTAGGCCCCCTAGTAACCCTACTCCTTATATTATCTTTTGCACCCTGGGCCATAAAAAAAAATCATACAGCTAGTTAAAGATCAAATCAATTCTGCCTTAAACAGGCCCATTCAAGTACATTATCACCGACTTCACCTCGCTAACCAAGGTATAGATCCAGAAAACCTGAGTGCTACTTACCCAGAAGGTATGTAAACCCCCTCCTATGGGAACAGCATGCTACTCAAAAACATGCTCCTAGCTTATGCTATGGTACCGCTGGGTGCAAGGCAAAGCACTGCAAAGGAGGGCCCAAACAATAAAAGGCCATTTTTGAGCTCCTTGAGAAATATGCCTCGTCGGGCGCTGGACTGGTTAGCCAGTAACGGGCAACTGGACCCCTCCTCTCTTTCCCTGCGGCAAAGCCGCTGGGTCGACCTAAGACAGGGGCCTGGCCAATTGCTGCCATGGTTTCCGATGACGGGTAAGATCCAGCAGCCGTTCAGCACGGTCCTGACCTAAGACAGGCACAGTCCCCCCAAAATCAGTCGAGGCCTCTGTTTCCCCCAGCAGGTTAATGCCAAAAGGATGCCCATTCAGCATCCTTCCTCCATCCTTTTGAAATACAAAGGGAGGAGATGTTGGGGACCTTCACGGTAGCACTCAGATCATATGCCTTGTCAGCAGCACCGGTGACATGTAACATGGCCGCTAGGGCTAAGACAAAGAACAGCTTTAGCCTCCTTCTAGGAAGTTAAGAAAAGTTCGTGCCAAAAGCGAACCCTTTTCGCACCTAAAGCTACTGCCATCTACCATAGCAACAGGAACCACCAATCCCAAACCGCTACCCATCTTTAAACCCACCAATCCTCACCCTCCTCCCCGTTCACGCCACGATGTTCCCGCGCGCGCGATTAGTCGCCATCTTCACCACACCTAGCAACTCAAATTACCCAATCAGGTATCTACACCTGAGCCTTAATGCACTCCCCTTTTCCCTGCTTTATAAAAGAGCTGATTGTAACCCTCGCAGCAGAAGAACAGCAGCAGAGCAACAGAAGAGCCATGTTAGTGGAATAAAGTGCACAGTTATTTCTTTACAGCATCTACGTCTCATTCCTTCGCTGGGTAACTCGGAGTCTCAGTTGATTTGTCCCGCGGGACGGGACAACTGTAGGTAAAGTATCATGCAAAAAGCCGCCAACATAGAAAGCAATGATGAGAGGCACATAGACTTGTGGTGACATGTTAACTGAATATAACAGTGGGTTGTAGATTGCTACATAGTGATCATAAGCCACTGCAGCCAAGAAAAAGCATTCTGTGCTTCCTAATGAAATAATGAGAAAAATCTGTGTTGCACATCCAAGAAATGAAATAGCTTTACTGTCTCCCAGGAAATTGACCAACATTTTGGAGGAGACAACTGAAGAGCAGCAGGCATCCAAGAATGACAACACACTCAGAAAATAGTGCATGGGGTTGTGGACCGGCATCCTCAATAACCGATAAAACTAGTCCCAAATTTCCAATCAGAGTAAAAATAGGCTACTAGAAATAATAAAAATAAGATCTCCAGCTCAATATTATCTGTGAAGCCCATCAATATAAACATGGTGACGTCAGTCATATTCTTCCGCGGAATCCTGTAGATATCTAAATCAGATGGTAACTCTGACATCTCAGTTGATATATATTGGTCTTCAAGACACTTTCTGGTGAAATATTTCACAGAATTATACCCCCATATCCACTTCTAGGAAGGACATAAGGTAACAGGCAGTGAATGGATAGATCTTGATGAAGAAATTGGGGCCAAGTGGATGCAGTTTCCTGTATATATAATAGGAAGACATGATTTCATTCATTTCTTGCCTTAATTTGCCATGTTAAAACAGATAACAAATTAATTTGAGTGGATTGCTTTCTGTTAAATATTTAACTTCCTTTACCTATAACTTCTTAAAATTCATAAAAACAATGAATATCAAGGCTTCTGTATCCAAATATGTTACAGTAGAGTGTAACACCTGAATACTAATTTGAAATTTTCTACAATTACCATGAAATACCTTTACTTAACTGATCATAAGTTAAGAATTGGAGTAATGATATTTATCCCATAATATGGTGTTAAATGTAAGGGAGAAAATCAGCGTGAAAGTTATGTCATTAAAAATGTTCCCATGTGACTAAAACTGAAATATTAGACATAAATTTCAACTACTCTTCCGAAAAAACCTTTTCAAACCAAACCATTTTATATGTTCTTTCCTGGCAGTTATCCTGTTCCATTAGTTCTTCTGGAGTATTATTTTAAAAGGCAATCAAAGCTATTCTCGATGTAAGTGCACCTTGTGTATTATAAAAAACAAGGCAATAGCTTTTATTTCAGTTTTTTTTTTTTGAAAGCATAACAATAAGTTGTTCATTTGTCCCTCTTCAAGTAATTGTAATTCCTTGTGGATTTTCTCATTATTTCTGCAAAATGCTGAGATGGATATTCCATTTCAAATTTGAAAACATTCTCTTATGAATTAAAAAAAAATGTACAATACTAGTACATGATACTAATAATAAGAGGTGTGTGGAAAAAATATACCAATTGCATGCTATGGACCATAGTTAGTGGTAATAGTCTGATATTGTTCTTTCATAATCTCTAATAAATATTTCTCTACAATATAAATTGGTGGAGAGGTAAGATATGGGAATTCTGCACATAATGCATGCTTGTTTTGTAAGTGTACAACTTCTCTGATAAAAAGCATATTGAAAAAAGTGAAAGTACATAACCAAAAAAAAAAATTATGTTTAAACTTAAAACACACAAACAAAATATTAAGGAGGTAACGACATCTGGACTGAATGCCTCAGTGACTGAAATACAATAATGGGTGTCCATCATATTTAGGCATTATATTCCAGCATAATGACATTTGTTTTTCCTTTGCTACTATATAGACTGAAGTGTTTGACTCATTCTTAAGTAATTGGCGCCTGTGTTTTCCAGGATTTTGGAATGAAATATTTGCCATCCACTGGGGTGGGCTGCATTCAGTGACTTACACATGATTTTATTCATTATATGAAGCACACCACAATGTTGTCATTTTGAGATTCCCTATGAGGAAGGGAATGAAAAAGTCAGTTTAAAACTACTGTTGGAAGGAGAAGAAAGCCATATTTCATTTTCACCATGAGAGGTTATCACATCCATGTGGCTATGTGGAAGACAAATAAAGAGAGTAATGTAAACATGGGGCTAGGGAACTGAGATTGCTTATTTGATTGTTAGAGAATTCAAGTATTAAAAATACATGTATAATTAAGGTAATTTCTGATTTCTGTGCAAATCCAGAAACAATACATATTACTCATAGAGGAACATACACATAAATATAATAATTTCTATTGTAGTTTGAATTGCTATATTAATGAAGTAACATAAATCAATTAATAATATAGGTACATTTAATGCATTGTGCATCATATAATATATATTTCTATTAATAATAGTCCTTATTCATTCCCTCAACTACACATTCTCTCTTCTCTTTTTCTCTCTCTTTCTCTCCCTTTAACTCTGTAGTGAAAGGAAATAAAAATATTCAAATAGGTTTTGAAAAATGTACCAGCATGTGTTCTTAAAATAAAGCCCAGTGCCAAATATACTTGGCTGTCATACACAAGAGAACTTTCAGATGCATCACAGCTCAAACCTTAACTTCTTTGCCATCTATGAGAGATGACAACAATTATGAAAGAGTAAGAACATCATTTTTGGCCTCTAAAAACCTGTTTTAAAATCTTTGGTTAAAGAATTAGGTATAGTATGAGCTTGCAAAATAATTCCGTAGTTCCAATTAAAAGAATAATAAAATGGAACAAAATTTTCAGGCTCAAGTTGCTCAACTACATGAAAATGGTATCATGGCAGAGTAGTTATTTATGAGCTGTATTAAATTATTTTCAACCAATTTCATGTTTATGGTGCATAAAATATGTGACAAATGTTATTTATATGAAACACAATCAATGGAGAGTTACAAAAATCAACCTTTATTCTTAAAACATTGGGCAATGATTAGGCTTCAAATCATAAGCTAAGTGTTTCTTCTTTTAATTATATATAGCTTATTATATGATACTAACTATACATAAAATAGATTAATTAAATATTTAAAATGAGTTCTATTGAGATTAAACTCAAAGAAGCTTATTATTCTATAGTTTAAATTGCCATAAAAATTCATACATTTCCTTACGTTCTACTTTTGCTATGTCAGGAATTAATAGTGTTTTTTCCCTTTAATTTTCCTGAAAATATTGCTGATAGAATTTCCTGACAACTGTCTCAGACACCCATGAGAACAATTTTACAAACATCAAAATTTAGAAATGGCAATCTTTGATAGCAGCTACCATGTATTTTTAAGTAGCTCCTAATGTATTGGAAGCTTGTGTCCATTACCTTGAGTTTTCTACATAGCTATTTGCGAACTCAAAATATTAGAATCCTTGTGTATATGAGGTAACTCATTCCCTGTTAGAAATATAACATGACAAATCTCACATAGGTATTTACAAAGCCAGGATTGCAGCTCAGATTTCTCTGACCCCACACTATAAGCTATTTCCTCTGAACCATATTATAATGCCATGGCAACGTCTTAAAATTCTGGAATCATTGCCTAAAAAAAGTACAAAATAATCTTGTCAGCTATTTTTATTCATTTATAACAAAATCAAGTTTACAAAAAGCACACAAATAAAAATGAAATTAATAACAAAACAACTGAAGTGGTTTCTAGATAATTTATCTAACTAGTAATACAAATTTAATTTAATTATTATAACTCAATCAGAAAAAATATGCTCTAAAACTGTCATATACTCAATGGATGCTTACAATCTAATTTTCTTTCCATTTATTAAACTGTCTTATTTTTACTTACCTTTTTCTGAGTATTATCTTCCATCAAGAAAATTAAAGCAAATTTCTCATTGTATTTCTATTTACCTAAACATATGTAAAATAATTCCTCTTTAGGCTTTTATCTTCCATGGAAAGTCTAGGAATGCAGTTCAATTTTTTAATACAACACTGATTTAACTAGAATCAACTATATCAAATTTAAATATTAAAGCATGTTATCAAAGTATTAATTCACATAGTCTGACAGTCAGGATTATAGCTTCTAAAGTATTTTTAATAATAAAAAAGCAATTCTTCTTACCTATGGTACAGAATTATTAACTCAATTAAAGTATACTCTGAATATGCATTTGATTATTTTATTAGCTTCTTGAGTTATTCTTAAAGCCCACAAAGAATGCCCCAGGGAGAACACACACTATCTCTTCTGTGGGACATAAAAACACCTGTTGTTGGTTTATATATTTATTTATTTATTTACACTTTTACTTATTTATTTTCTGTAGAAAACATGTGAATGGTTTGGGAATAATGGACACCATGATTAAAAAAAAGTAAAACTTGAATGAATTTTAACCTCTGCTAAAGAATTGATTCCTCACTGGAAAATATATATGAAATTAAACTAGAAATCAAATCTAATGTTTAAGGACAAAATCTTTTCTCTGATATTAATGAACTAAGGTTACACAGGTTAATAACATAACCCGAAATCAAATTTTCTCTTCCTGTGAATTGGAGCTTCTTAAAATTCTCAAAATCCAATAAAAATGCATATAATGAAATAATATGAAAGCATTACATATGGCAGAATTTATAATTGATTAATATAAAATAGTTATTTGTCCTTTAAATTTAGTAAGCTGCACTTCTAATGTTATGGGAGATAAATTTAAAATGAATGCGATATACAAAGGAGAGATATTAATAAAATATGAATACAAAATTATCATGTAAACAGGAATAGGGAATATTAAGAGGAGTAATATGGCAGTATTCAATTAACTGCAACATATTATATGACAGATATTAGAATATTAGAGATCTGGCAGAGTTAAAGTTCTGGCTTACTGAATAGTATACAGTGTTTTCAAGTCCTGGGGTTTTCATATAATAATCTATAGACTATTAAATTGTTATGTATATGAGAAACTCTAGGAACCGTGTTAAAAATACATGTATGCCTTTGTCTCACAGGCAAAGAATTTCAGTTAGATAGGGATTTCTGGTCAACAAATTTTAATTAGAAAGGAAGGAAGGAAGGCGATACTGGTAGGTAGACCACTTGTAAACAGTCAATCTATTAATTAACAGCAATCCCAAATTTTCCTGCAGTTTCAGCGCAAATCCAATTAAAATTAATCAAGTATTTTTGTTGCAACTAAAAAGCAGATTCGACAAATGAAAAGATAAAGCAAAGAAACTAAGATAGTTACAACAATTTAGATAAGGAATTAATTTGGAAGAAAGATAATCTGATTTTAGAACTTATCATAAAACTAAAAATATGCAAGAGAATGTGGTACTGGTGACAAGATACATATCTATTTCCATGGAATTGAATAAGGTGTGCAAAAATAGATTCACTCAAATATAGTTAATTGACTTTCAACAAAGATGTCAAGTGTATTAGTCTGCCATAGGAAGGCTGACAAAAAGTACCAGAAATCTGTTGGCTTTTATAAAGGGCATTTACTTAATGTAAACCCTTATAGTTACAAGGCCCTAAAGTGTCCAACTCCAGGTTGCTTTCTCACCAAAGTCAGTCGCCACATGTTGAAAGCAGGATGGTTTCTATTCTCTGCCTAGTCTCTCCTTCCTGAGCTTCCTCTTCTATTTGAGGCTGCATGGCCCAGCTTGTTCCCAATCTCAGCTATAGGCTGGCATAGGGCTTGTCTCTCAGGGATTCCTATCTCCCTTGGCATAGGACTTGTGTCTTTCTGGGCTTTCTATATCAGCGAGAAACTATCAGCTGAATGGCTCGTGTCTCCTGGGGTGCCAGGATCAAGAACGAAAAGTTCTCTCTTTCTTCCTGTGTGTCTTCTTGAGTGAGTGTCTGTTTACATCAGTCCACCAAGGGGGCAGGGACTCAACATGAGTCATGCCTTACAGATGTTGTCAAATCAAAAGCCCTAAATTGATTTTATAAAGTAAACGTAAAGGCCCATTTACTGACCACAATATAATCAAAAGGATGTTAGACCCAGTAGAATAGATTAGTTTACAAATATAACCTTTATCTTTTTGAAATTCACAAAAATATTCTCAAAGTATCACATCAAGGAAGATCCATGAAGGAAGAATAGTCTTTTGAAATAATGGGACTAAAATAATTAAAAAGCCTTTTGCCATACACGCACACAAAACACATTGATTAACCCTATGTGCCATATTTAAACTTGTCTTAATATGAATATTAAAAATTATTGAAAAATATAATACGTTAAAAATTCTATAGAAAACGTAGAACAACATATACATAACCAGGAGTTAGTCAATGTTTATAAAATAAAAGGTAAAATTCATTAACTAGAAGGGAAAATTTGAGATACTGTATTTCATTTCATTTAAAATTTTATGCTTTGTTAAAGACAATCCTGAGAGAATGTGGAAACAAGCCAATGACTTGGAGAAAATATTTGCTAAACATCTGTCTAATACAGACCATATATCTGGAATGTAATGAACTCAAATCTCAAAAAATGGAGATAAAAAAATAAAATCAACTAAAAACCTGCAAAAATTTGAACAGACATTTTTTAAAAGAAGATACAGAGATGGCAACAAACCCTAAGAGTAGATGTTCAGCATCATTTGTCATTACAGTAATGCAGTTTAAATCCTCGATGTTAACTCCCTTATTTGAAATTTTCTTTATAATATTTTTGTTCTATTTAACCGACATTCTTACTATCTAGTGTAATAGTGAAACATTAAATTCCTTCCTTCTGAAACTGATTCCAAGACAAGGAAACACAATTGCAACATTTATTTTCACGTGCTGTGTACATTCTGTGAATTTCAGTGTGGCAGGAAGGAAATAAAGGTAAAAGATGAAAATGAAATCACAAAGTGCTAATAGTTTGATAAATGTTATGATTGAGTACACAGTAAAAATCTATAATTAGTTATTAGAATTAACGAATTTAATATGTGTGCTGGATAAAACATAAACTTAGAATAATCAAGTTATTTTTATAGTGCAGCAATAAATACATAAAATTTAAGAAGAAATAGCATTACAAACTTTTTTTTTAAATTTTTTATTTTTTAAAAAGATACTTTGATTAGATAAATGTTACAGAGAATGTATAGGGAATTCCCATATGCCCTGCTCACCAGACCTCCCATATTTTCCCACATTAGCAACATGTTTCATCAGCGTGCTGCATTCATTGCAATTGATAAACACATTTTGGAACACTGCCACCAAAGCATGGATTATAGTTTACATTGTAGTTTACACTCTTTCCCATTCAGTCTTTAGTTTATGGCAGGATATATAATGGCCTTTATCTGTCATTGTAATATCATTCAGGATGATCCCCAAGTCCCAAAAAAGCCCCTCTATTACACCTGTTTTTCCCTCTCCCTAACCCCAGAACATCCATGTGTTACTGCCTCCACAACAATGGTATTTCTCCCATTGCTAGAATCACAATAAGTCTATAGTAGAATACTAGTAAGTTTATTTTAGTCCATTGTTCATTTCCCAATCCTGAGGACTCTGGGATAGTGATGCCCACTCCACCATTAATTGAGGTGTCTTCAATCCCATATACCCAATGGATGGAACTCTTTTGCTTGCAGTTGTAGGCACTCTCTGGTTCCTTGGTATGTTGTTTGTCCATCATCTCCTCCCCATTAGTTGTCCTGGGTGACTCCATTGAACCTGAGTGTAGGATTTGCAACTCCGTTGAGACTCAAGGCTCAGCTGGCACATGGACAGCCCAAAGATTTAAGTCTCTTGGATGTACACCTACCAACTCTAGTACTGACTGTAGTTTCAAATAGAAGGACAGAAGAGTCATGTATAGGAAAACCACTGTTGAGTCTAACTCAGTCACACTAGGGAGGAAACAAATTCCTGAGCTGTCTGCCCAGACTATAGTGTCTGGATGTCTCCCTATCCCTGCATTGCTATTTGGTGTTGTATATACTTTGGCTGTTAATGAGATCCTGTTGACATGTGCTTAAGCACTACTTATGGGATGGCCTCCCAACTCACTTTGAAATCTCATAGCCATACAAACTCAGTTGTTTTTAGCTTTTCCACCTTTTGGTCAAGGTGATTTTTGTTTGTGTTTCTTTGTTTCTTTTTCCAGATGCATTGCTTGCAGGTACTTGGTAGCAATCCCTTGGT
This sequence comes from Cabassous unicinctus, assembly GCA_029593785.1. Taxonomy (NCBI): domain Eukaryota; kingdom Metazoa; phylum Chordata; class Mammalia; order Cingulata; family Chlamyphoridae; genus Cabassous; species Cabassous unicinctus. The sequence goes on along the minus strand of JAQZBX010033195.1, from coordinate 13,327 downwards.
GTCAGGGAGGTTCATCCCTGGGATTCATGTCTCATGCTGAGGGGAAGTTATTGCATTTATATGCTGAGTTCGGCCTAGAGAGAGGCCTTATTTGAACAACAAGGAGGTAACTCTTAGGCACCCTACAACACTAGGTTAAGTTTCAATTTCAAGAGCAAAGCTCATAAGCATAGTCATCAATATCAAGGGTCCTTTAGTGGACCATCCTCCTTCACAAGTCATTGTCCTTATATGTGGAGCATTCTTGTTGTTCCATTAGAGAATATGGCAGAGCTTCCCCAGATGGGAATTTGATATTCTTTTGGTTATTGTGTGAATCTCCACCCACCGTGACAATGCCCCATGAACACGTTTATATGCCTCATATGTATTTTCAGGTGAACTTCCTCCCATGTATCCCCCATCACTGACACCCCTCACCAGTGATCCTCCCTTGCCACAGTTGTAACCCTTCTGTGATCTAAAACTTCTTAAAAAATAAAGCCAATAAAATAACGACATACAATTAACAAGAAAATGAAATAGTAAGGATAGTTTCATGCATAAGAAGTAAAGTACAGAAAAAATTAATAAAAAGTAAAAATAGAATATTTAAAAAATTGGAATATTGAAAAAATATTTTAAGAAAAAAAGGCTTTTTTTTTTACATTTTGTTTTTCAACACTGTAAAGCTATTGTCCTGTATGTACAGTGACAATTTCTTACATATATTCCCCCAGTGTCTTACTTTCATTTTTTTCATTTTTTTCTTCAAAGACGTTTTAGGTCACAGTAGAGTCATGTCCAGAATATAGGGGCTTCCCATATACCCAACATCTTCCACCTTTTCCCCTTTCTTCCATCAATAACTTTTAATATGTGGATGGTACATTTATTACAATCAATACACAAATATTGAAACATAGCTATTAACCATCGTCAATGGTTCACGTTATGGTTTACACTTTGGACTAAATACTGTTATAAGATCTGATAAAATTTAAAGTGGACTGTATTCATATTTGCAAGATCATGTAGAACACTTCCATCACCCCAAAAATGCCCCCTGTTCCATCTATTTTGTTCCTCCCTCCCCTTCCCTTTGGGTCCACGTCGACCACTAGGCTTCACTCCTTGGAGGACAAGATCCATAATTACTTGTATCTTCACTGAGGGCTTGAAACACTGGTCTGTCCTTCCCTATTAGGCACCACCAATGCTTTCAAGTGACTCCCATCCCTCGGTTTGAGAAGATAACAGGCCTCCCGCTCATTAAGTGGGTCTCTAACCACTGATGCACAAATTTGTCCTGTGTCTCCCAACCTACCTTAATTTTTTTTCTTTCCATTTTAACATTTGTTGAATAATTGTCAAGCCTTGATGGTCTTCAAAACTTTGAGGAGAGTTAATTCTGACAAATTTTAAACATTTTCATTGGTTCCAAGGGGGTTGTGGGCCAAATGTGTCCTACTCCAGAATCTTACTCATGTCAGCCCCTACCCATCAGTTTTTTGCATGCTATCCACTCTTTCCTTTAGAACTCTTAGAATATTACTTATAATTATAATAAAATTTTCAACTGATAATTCCAACATCTCCTACAAACAATATTTGGATACGATATTGCCCTGATATTTATATTGTTTTTCCTTTTTTGCAAACCTTGTGATTTACTTTTGAAAGCCAGACATGACATATCAGGTAAAGGCAAGTGAAGTAAATAGACTTTTGACTTTAGGTCTTATGTTTACTGTCTAGGAGTTAGGCTGTTTTATTGTTTCCTGTAGCTGCAAGTTTCAGTGACAAAAATTTCTTCTTTGGTTCTTTTGAATGACTCCCTTGTCTTTGTGTTTTCTTAAAGATTCTTTTTTAAATTGGGGTTGAGCCTTGCAATTTTTAATAGTTGTAATGCATTCTTACATACAGTATCTCTATTAATGTATTGTAATATGAGGGAGAGTAAATGCTCTATAATCTTATGAAAACTTTTCCTTTAGACTGTGGCCCTGGTGTTATGAAATTCACAAATTATTATCACCTTTTTTTTTTTTTCACCCCTTATGTGAGAAGTGAAAAATGCCAGAGAGACCTAAATTTGGGCATCTATTTTTCCACCAGGTAAACTGGGCTTTGATAAAACCCAGTTTGGTTAGGTTTAGGCAAAATACTGTCCCTTAAAGACCGGCCTTTTTTAAGGAAACAATACCTTTGGAATATTTTAAATGGCTATTTTTCCCTTCCTGCTGTTAGAGATACAATGGGATTTTCCACCTTCATTATAGTGACAAGCTTGGGACTCATGGAGGCACAATGCAAAAAAGTGTGAGGGTCCCACTAACCTTAGGTTTCTAGATGTTTTTTTAACTCTCAAGTTAGTCCATACTCTATCTTCAGCATTTAGTCAGGTCAAGTAATTTAATCGTAAAAAGGGAAAATTTAATATGTCCCATTTAAGTACTTCTACCTGTTGCTAATCCTGATAATCTAAATTTCTGTATCTGCATGTCTTTCCAGTTTTGGGGTAGTGACTTGCCCGGTCACAACAATTTATGACAGATCTAAGAAGAGTTAATTTTAGATATTTTAGCTTGCTGTCAGGACAGGAGTGGCTATTACTAAATTCTTCATGTTGTGTTAAAAAATGGGAGTATTTTTAAGAGGAATACACTGATCATACTCTGATATCAAACTTGTGCTTGTCCTAAAAGAGATACATGAGACTTCCGGGAAGATGGCTTACTAGTAAGACACAGGAATCCCTTCTCCAGAAAACTAGCTAGAGAACAGGCTGAAACAGCTCTGAAATGCATCTTCTAGGGTTTAGAACAGCAGGGGAAGGCTGCACACCACACAGAGGAGAGAGGGACAAAAGAGAGAAATCAAGATGACAGAACCCGTGAGTTGCAATCAACAGCGGCTGATGCTGCCAGCACCCTCCCCCACACTCCTTAGAATTCTTGGGCTTCTGGGCCTGTGACTACAGACAAAGGGGGCATCAGGGATCTACCACTCCTGGAAAGGGGAGAGAGAGGGACACAGCCTTAGGCTGACTCATGTTCTGACCCTCAAATTTGGGCTGCGGAGCCCCACGGACCCTTACACACAGCAGTTTGCCCTGGGAGCCTAGGAAGGACTGGAGAAATCCGACCCTCACAATCTCCCTCTCTTATAGCCTGTACTAATTGTTGAGGCCTCCACAGGAGAGGGGAGAGAAAGCCTGGGGCTGACCCTGCTTTTGACTCCAAGGTTTGGTCTGCCCTGTCCTGAGAGCCAGTCCAGGCAGGGTGAGGCTGCGCCATTGTTTACCTTGCAGCCTGCAAGGGGCTAAAGATATACAAACCTCCCAATCACCTCCACTACTAACAGGGACTGAGTGTCAAGGATTCAGAGGGGAGAGGAAATATTTCCTAGCTGAGAAAAGGAAGGGGGCTGCCAGAGAAGACTGGAGAACTGTCTCAGAAAGTTTAAATTACAAGGCTCTAAGACCCCAGACAGGAAGCTCTATCACTTTGATCTGGTCTGTGTCACAAAAAATACACTCCGACCAGGCATTGAATTGAGAGCTGCCAGCGAGCGCCATCTCCTGGCAGACCAGGAAGTGCACATAAGAAAATTAAATAGGAGAGGCTTTTCCTGGCCACTATAGCCTCCCTGCCCAAGGCCCAAGGAAACGACTCTACAACCAATTACTGGGTCCAGTACCCAGTTTTGAGCAACCAGTAGGACAATCCTAACAATCAAGGGTGAACCAAAAATCAAAGAGCTGTGGTAACTCACAGCCTCCTGCCACTAAACCCTTATAAAAGAGAAAGAGATAGAGCATCTAAGTAAAATACAACCTAACCAGATGCCTAAACATCAACAAAAAATTATGAGCCATACTAAGAAAATAGAAGACATGGCTCAAGAAAAGGAATACATCAAAGTACCAGAAGAGATACAGAATTTAAGAGAACTAATCAGTGAGATGAGCACAAATTTCCAAAATCAAATTAATGAGATGAAAGACAATATAGTTAAAGAGATAAAAGACATCAAGAAGACATTGAGCGAATGCAAAGAAGAATTTGAAATCCTGACCAGAAAAGTAATGGAGTTCATGGGAATGAAAGAAACAATAGGTGAAGTCAAAAACACATTTGAGGCATACAACAGCAGACTCGAAATTATAGAAGAAAGAATAAGTGATACTGAAGACAGAGCAGCTAAAATTGAAGAGAGAAAAGAACAGAGAGAGAAAAGAATGGAAAAAATTGAGCCGGGGCTCAGAGAGTTGAATGACAACACAAAACACAACAACATACATGTCATGGGAGTTCCAGAAGGGGAAGAGAAAGGAAAAGGGGCAGAAAGAGTATTTGAAGAAATAATAGCTGAAAATTTCCCAACTCTGACAAAAGAAATGAACTTACATGTCCAAGAAGCACACCGTACCCCAATGAGAATAAATCCAAATAGACCTATGCCAAAACACATACTATTCAGAATGTCAAATGCAAAAAATAAAGAGAAAATTCTCAGAGCAGGAAGAGAGAAGAAAACGATCACGTAAAAAGGACGTCCAGTAAGACTTAGTACAGATTTCTCTTCAGAAACCATGGAGGTGAGAAGACAGCAGTATGATACAATTAGGAAACTGAAAGAGAAAAACTGCCAGCTGAGAATTCTTTATCTGGCAAAACTGTCCTTCAAATATGAAGGTGAGTATAAAGTATTCATAAACAAACAGACACTAACAGAGTTTCCAAAAAGAGAATCCACATTTGCAGAAAATATTAAAGGAAGCCTTAGAACCTGAAAGAAAGAGACAAGAGAAGGAGACTTGGAGGAGAGTATAGAAGAAAGAAAAGCAGAAAGGATAACCAAAAGAGTAAAAAGAGAGACAAAAACAAGATGACATACAAAAACCTAAGAATACAATGGAGGAAATAAATAGTGCATTTTCAGTAATATCACTGAATGTGAATGGATCAAATTCCCCAATCAAAAGATACAGGCTGATAGAATGGAAAAAAAAAAAAAAACATGAACCACCCATATGATGCTTACAAGAAACTCACCTCAGACCCAGGTATACAAACCAGCTGAAAGTAAAAGGTTGGAAAAAATACTCCACACGAATAGAAACCAGAAAAGAGCAGGGGTAGCTATACTAAAATCAGACAAAACAGACTTTACATGCAAAAAAATGATAAGAGATATGGAAGGCCATTATATATTAATAAAAGGGACGATTCTCCAGGAAGATATAACAGTCATAAATAACTACGCACCTAACCAGGGTGCCCCAAAATATATGAGACAAACTCTGGCAAAACTGAAGGGAGAAATAGACATTTCTACAATAATCGCTGGAGACTTCAAACCTCCTCTCACATCATTAGATACAACAACTAAACAGAAGATCAACAAGGAAACAGAGAACTTGAACAATATGATAAACAAGATAGGCCTAACGGACATATACAGAACACTGCATCCAAACTCAGTTATACATTCTTCTCAAGTGCCCATGGATCTTTCTTCAGGATAGAACACATGTTAAGTCACAATGCAGCTCTCAATAAATATAAAAAGATTGAAATTTTACAAAGCCCCTTCTCAGATCATAATGGAATGAAACTAGAAATCAATAACAGGCAGGAAAAAAGTTAATTTGCCAATCTGTGGAGACTGAACAACACACTACTAAATATTCAGTGGGTCAAAGAAGAAACTGCAAGTGAAATCAGTAAATATATTGAGACAAGTGAAAATGAGAACACACCATATCAAAACTTATGGGATACAGCGAAGGCAGTCTTGAGAGGGAAATTTATAGCCCTAAATGCCTATATTAAAAAACAAGAAAGAGCTAAACTCAAAGATTTAACTGAACAACTAGAGCAACTAGAAAAAGAACAGCAAACTAAACCCAAAGCAAGCAGAAGGAAAGAAATAATAAAGATTAGAGCAGAAATAAATGAAAATGAGAACAGAAAAACAATAGAGAAAATCAGCAAAAACAAAAGCTGGTTCTTTGAGATCAATAAAATTGACAAACCCCTCTCTAGAGTAACAAAGAAAAAAAGAGACAAGATGCAAGTAAATACAATCAGAAATGAAAGGGGGGAAATTACACATGACCTCACAGAAATAAAAAGAATCGTAAGAGGATATTATGAAAAACTATATGCCAACAAACTAGACAACCTAAATGACATGGACAAATTTCTAGAAATGCATAACCAACCTACACTGACGCTACAAGAAATACAAGAACTTAACAAACCAATCACAATTAAGGAGATTGAATCCATCATCAAAAATCTCCCAGCAAAGAAAAGTCCAGGACCAGATGGCTTCACAGGTGAATTCTACCAAACATTTCAATAAGAATTAACACTAATCCTGTTTAAACTCTTCCAAAAAATTAAAGAGGAGGGAAAATTACCCAATACATTTTATGAAGCCAACATCACCCTAATACCAAAGCCAGATAAAGATTCCACAAGAAAAGAAAATTACAGACCAATCTCTCTAATAAACATAGATGCAAAAATTCTCAACAAAATACTTGCAAATCGAATCCAACAGCATATCAAAAGATTTATACATCACGACCAAGTGGGATTTATTCCTGGTATGCAAGGCTGGTTCAACATAAGAAAATCAATCAATGTAATACACCACATTAACAAATTGAAGGAAAAAACCACATGATCATCTCAATTGATGCAGAAAAGGCATTCGACAAAATCCAACATCCTTTTTTGATAAAAATACTTTAAAAGATAGGAATAAAAGGAAAATTCCTCAATATGATAAAAGGCATATATGAAAAACCCACAGCCAATATCATCCTCAATTAAGGTTGAAAGCTTTCCCTCTAAGATTGGGAACAAGACAAGGATGCCCACTGTCACCATTGTTATTCAATATTGTACTAGAAATTCTAGCTAGGGCAATTAGACAAGAAAAAAAAAAGTTAAAGGTGTCCAAATAGGAAAAGAGGAAGTAAAACTCTCACTGTTTCGGATGACATGATCCTATACTTAGAAAATCCTGAAGTATCCACGACAAAGCTACTTGAACTAATAAATGAGTTCAGCAAAGTGGCAGGATACAAGATCAACACGCAAAAATCAGTAATGTTTTTGTACACTAGTACTGAACAACCTGAGGAGAAAATAAGGAGGAAAATTCCATTTTCAATAGCAACAAGAATTCTCAAATACCTAGGGGTTAATTTAACCAAAGACGTACAGGACCTATATGCAGAAAACTACAAAACAATGCTAAAAGAAATTTAAAAGACCTAAACAAATGGAAAGATATTCTGTGTTCATGGATTGGAAGAATAAATATCGTGAAGATGTCAATCTTGCCCAAACTGATTTATAGTTTCAATGCAATACCAATGAAAATCCCATCAGCTTACTTTACAGAATTAGAGAAGGCAATTACCAAATTCATCTGGAAGGGTAAGTGCACCCGAATAGCCAAAAGCCATCTGAAAAAGAAGAGCAATATGGGAGGAATTTCACTGCCTGATCTTGAAACATTACAAAGCTACAGTGGTCAAAACAGCATGTTACTGACATAAAGATAGACCCATCGATCAGTGGAATAGAATTGAAAACCCAGAAATAAACCCTCACCTATAAACTCATCTGGTTTTTGACAAACCTACCAAGCCCACGCTAATGGGAAAAAACAGTATCTTCAACAAATGGTGTTGGGAGAACTGGATATCTATAACCAAAAGAATAAAAGAGGACCCCTATCTCACCCCCTATACAAAAATCAACTCACAATGGATCAAAGATCTAAATATAAAAGCCAGGACCATAAAAGTACTAGAAGAAAATGTAGGGAAACATCTTCAAGACCTTTTAGTAGGTGGTGGTTTCTTGGACCTTACACCCAAAGCATGTGTAACAAAAGAAAAAATAGATAAATGGGACCTCCTCAAAATTAAACACTTTTGCACCTCACAGGACTTTGTCAGAAGGGTGAAATGGCAGCCAACTCAATGGGAAAAATATTTGGAAATCACATATCTGATAAGGGTTTAATATCCAGGATATATAAAGAGATGTTACAACTCAACAATAAAAAGAAAAACGATCCAATTAAAAAATGGGTGAAAGACTTGAATAGACATTTCTCCAAAGAAGAAATAAAATGGCAAAAAAACACATGAAGAAATGCTCAACATCACTCATGATTAGGGAAATGCAAATCAAAACTACAATGAGATATCATTTTACACCTATCAGAATGGCCACTATTAAAAAGACAGAGAACTACAAGTGTTAGAGAGGATGTGGAGAGATAGGAACACTTCTTCACTGTTGGTGGGAATGCAAAATGATACAACCGCTATGGAGGACTGTTTGGCAGTTCCTAAAGAAGTTGAATATAGACTTGCCACGTGACCCTGCAATACCACTACTGGGTATATACCCAGAAGAACTGAGAGCAGTGACACGAACAGACATCTGCACACTGATGTTCACAGCAACATTATTCACCATTGCCAAAAGTTGGAAGCAACCCAGGTGTCCATCAACAGATGAATGGATAAAGAAACTGTGGTCTATTCTCACGATGGACTATTATGCAGCTGTTAGAAGAAATGAAGTCGTAAAGCATATGGCAACATGGATGAATCTGGAGGGCATTATGCTGAGTGAAGCAAGCCAGACACAAAAGGACAAATATTGTCTGAATGCATTACTATGAACCAAATATATTGTGTAACATATTGTTTGAACCAAAAAAAATTTTTATATGTATCCATTACATTTAATGGAGAAATGTGTATATTTATTCATCTGTGTTTACTTTTTAGTTTTTAATTGTTTATATTTTCAATTATTAAATGTACAAATAAAGTTAAAAAAATAAATAAAAAAATAAAAAAAATAAAGAGTTGCATGAGTCTTCCGTGAATAATTATCAAGGTGATTACAAATGATGTTCTGAAAATTTTTGGTTTGCATCTCAAATTCACACTTAAGAATTAAGTGTTAAAAGATTATTTTGATTGCTTGTTTTGATGAGATTGTTTTAGTGAACTCAAAATACAAGCACACTGGTGCAAAAATGTTTATTTTCATTAGGAGAAAAAAATATTTTCACTCTTAAGGAGTCCTCAAGTGAGCAAAATGTGAAACCAAATTAAATACAGCAGAGGTGACTGGAAATGAAAATCATTTTCATCATGTTCTTTGTTCATTAGGCATAAATTTGAGAAACAATAACAAATGCAAAGTCATTACTCATACCAAGAGGGTAAAAGTAGAGATAGAAACTAAGGCCAATATCCTAGCATCAAGAAACCCTGAAATATGGATGACCTTTTAAGATTGTGGAGCATCTATATTCTGTAGCCAGTTGTAGGTTTTTCTCTAGGCTATAATTTTGTCTTTCGAAATCTTTAATTACAATCTCTGAAAATATTATCATGTACACTCAGTATATTTTTGGGGAGTTTCAGAATAGTTATAATCAATATAAGTAACTGAAGATGGAAAGGAAATAATGTAATAAAGGAATAAAAATCCATGGTGTTGAGCAAAAGAGTACAGAAGATGTGTCCAGAGACATGGCTGGACCTGATGTGGGAGGCACATTGGCACGTGAGTTAGCTAGAAGTTCCACCTCCCCAGGGATTTCACAGGAGAATTAACATCATAATAGGGGACAGGAATTTCTATGAAAAACCTGAGAACATATGAAACCATTAAATCCAGAATATGTCAAGTTTAATTACAATAAATGAAAATCAAGTTATACATGAATAAGAGCAGCAATATGAGTATGTCAGTAAATGTACTATGGATATATTCAAATGTAGTCATAAGCATATATGTGATAGTTTATCTATTTGTATACAAGTTTGCACAGGAATGCTAATTAATAATTTATTGGGAAACATTATAAGGTATATTACCTAAAAATAGGACATTTTTTACTCACAAATCTCTTTAACAAAAATGGACTGACAGATTTTTTCAGTTTGATTCAAAGCCAAAAATGTACTTTATGATGAACCAGTTATTTTCAATTTTTTTTTCATTGCCTCTTTTACATATTTGTTCCTCAAACTGTAGATGATGGGATTCAGCATGGGAATCACAATAGTGTAAAATATAGATACTATCATATCATTGACCAATGCTTAGCTGGAAATTGGCCTCATATACTTAAAGTGGATTAGCCCATGGCAAAATGACACTCCAGTTAGGTGAGAGCCACAGGTGGAAAAGGCTTTTCGCCTCCCTTTAGCATAACACATCTTCAGAATGGCCATCAGAATGGAAGCATAGGAGATCAGGACTATGGATATGGTAATTATGTCAAAAGAGCCCACAAAATAGAAGAGAAGTTGGTTGATGTGAAGGTCAGAACAAGAAATAGCGAAGAGTGGAGAGATGTCACAAAACACGTCTTATTACATTGGATGCACAGAATGATGGGTTAAAAGTGGCCACTGTGTGTAAAGTACCATGCAAAATGCCACCGAAATAGGAAGCAATGATGAGCAGCACAGAGACTTGCGGTGACATGATAACTGAATACAGCTGTGGGTTGTAGACAGCTACACAGTGATCATAAGCCATTGCAGCTAAGAGAAAGCAATCTGTGGTTTCAAAAAAAATAATGAAAAAATCTGTGTAACACATCTAAGGAGTGAAATATCTTTATTACCCTCCAGGAAATTCAACAACATTTTGGGGGTGACAACTGAAGAATAGCAAGCATCCAGCAATGACAGCACACTCAGAAAATAGTTCATAAGGTTGTGGAGCCGGGCATCCTCAATAACCAATAAAACCAGTGCCAAATTTCCAATCAGAGTAAAAAGATAGGTTGCTAGAAATAATAAAAATAGGACGACCTCCTGCTCAATATTATCTGTGAAGCCCATCAATATAAACACAGTGACTTCAGTCACATTCTTCAATGGAATCTCATTTGTATCCAAATCTGATCGTACCTCTGACGTCTCAGTTTATATGTATAGATTTGCAAGAAACTATCTGGTGAAATATAGTTCACCCAATTATATCCCCATGTCTGCTTCTTAGGACATTGAAACCTAGGCAGTGATTGAATAGGCATTGGTTTGGAATTGGGCCCAGGTGGATGCAGTTCCCTGTATATATAAAAGGAAGACATGGTTTCATTCATTTGTTACCTAAATTTGTCATCTTAGAAAAGAAAACAAATTAATTAAAGTGGATTGTTTTTGGTTAAATTTAGAGCTACCTTTCCTTATATTATATCTTCTTAAAATCCATAAAAACAATGAATATGAAGTTTTCTGTATCCAAATATGTTACAGTGCAGTGAAACACCTGAATAGTAGTTTGAAATTTCCTACAATGGGTGTAAAATAACTTAAAATTGGAGCAATCACATATACCTCATAAGAGTGTGTTAATTTTAAAGGAGAAAAATCAGGATGAAAGTTAAGTCATATAAAAACATTCCCACATGAGTAAAACTGGGATTTTAGGCATACATTTCAACTTCTCTTCCAGGACAGCCATTTCACACCAAACCATTTTATGTTTTCTTTCCAGGCAATGATCTTTTTTCCTTAGTTCTTCTAGAATAATTTTGATCTAGGCATCCAAAGTTATTCTGGAAGAAAGTGCACCTTGGGTATCATAAAAAACAGTGCAATATCGTTTATTCTTTTTTTTTTTTAATTCTTTCTTGAAAGCACAACATTAAGTTGTCCATTTTTATCTCTTCAGTTATTATAATTGTCTATGCATTTGCTCATTATTTCTACAAAGTCCTGAGATACATTTCTATAAAAATAAATCATGGCAATGCCTTTAAAATATCACCATTACTAGTGGAGCTTCTAAAATAACTATAAAATATTATCACCAAAAAGCAATAATGAACTGATAGGTAAATCTCTTGTTATTGCTTTTCTAAAATATGTTTTAATTCTGGTCTGTTTTCTTAACCCAGTATAGCATTTCTTTTGTGGAATATGCAGAAAAAAACTGCATGACCATAGTTAACAGCAATATTGTAATATTCTTGCATCAATGTCAAAGAAGTCACTATATCAATGCTACGTGTCAATAATAGGGGGTTATGGGATTTTTTTTTGGAATAAGGAATACGTCCAAAGGTTTATTGGGGGATATGTGCACAACACTCTGATGAAAGTGAGAGCAACTGAGTGTACACTTTGGATAGATTATTAAAGAATGTTTCTCTATAACACAGTGAGCCATGTGGTGGAAGATGGACTGTAGTAAACAGTACAAAGATGAGAACGTTCTTATGAACTAAAACAAATGTGCAATATTAATACATGGTGCTAATAATAATGGCTGTATGTAAAAAATATACTAAATGTTTGCTATGGACCATTATTAGTGGTAATAGTCTGATGATGTTCTTTCATAATCTATAACAAATATTTCACAACAATATAAGCTGTTGGTGGAGGGGTGATGTATGGGAATTCTGCACATAATGATGCTTTTTTTGTAAGCTCACAACATCTCTGATAAAAATATATATTAAAAATGAGAAAAGTCTGTGACCAAAAAAATTAATATTTAAACATAAAATACACAAAAAAATATATTACAAATGTACCAACATCTGGAATTAATGCCTCAATGATTGAAATACAGTAATGGGACAAACGTATTTAGGCATTGAATTCCAGCATAATGACATTTGTTTTTCCTTTGCTACTATATAGACTGAAGTGTTTGACTCATGCTTAAGTAAATGGCACCGGTGTTTTCCAGGGTTTTGAAATGAAATATCTGCCATGCACTGGGGTGGGTTGCAGTCAGTGACTTACAAATGATTTTATTCATGATAAATCACAGTTTTGTCATTTTGAGATTCCCTATAAGAAGAGAGTGAAAAAATCAGATTAAAACTACAGTTGGAAGGAGAAGAAAGCCATATGTCATTTTCACCATGAAATGTTACCACATCCATGTGGCTATGTGAAAGAAAAATAAAAAGAGTAAATAACAATGTAAATATGGGCCTAGGGAACTGAAATTGCACATTGATTCTTAGAGAATTCAAGAATTAAAATTATGTATAATTAAGGTAATTTCTGATTTCTGTGCAAATCCAGGCACAATACATATTATTTGTGGTGGAAAATACACATAAATATAATAATTTCTATTGTATCTTCAATTTCTATATTAATGAAATACTATAAATCAATTAATAATATAAGTATGATTTAATGCTTTGTGCATCATAGAATATATAGTTCTATTAATAGTCCTCATTCATTCTCTTAACTACACATTCTCTCTTCTCTTTCTCTCTTTCTCTCCCACTAACTCTATAG